>LPNX010612711.1:71000-130077 GCA_001517045.1 Pseudotsuga menziesii
CTGGGAGTAGGGGAGAGAGAAAGAGTGGGTATAAGGGAGATAGAAAGGGGAGGGTTTTAGTTGTAAGTGGATGAGTTGGGGAGAGAGATAATGAGATTGGATTTTAGTAAGGGTTAGGGAGAGGAGGGAAGTGAGAGAGAGATAGAGAGAAGGAGAGAAGAAGTGTGTTATAGGGTTGACATAGAGATAAATGTGTGGGGGTTATGGAGATACAGAGAGATAGGGGGTGACTATAAATGGGGTTAGGAGGGGGTCTAGGGAAGAGAAGGAGATAAAGATCAAGAGATAGGGATTTGGGTAGGAGTAGGGATGTTAGTATAGAAGGGGGTTTTAGTTGACGGGTGGGTGGATGTGAGAGAGAGAGATATATATGTTCTAGTTGAAGAGGGATTAGTTGAGAGAGAAGGGTTAGTGGTAAGGGTAGTAGGAGAGTGGTTAGGGAGAGAGATATATTAGGGTTAGAAATAGATAGATAAAGAGAGAGGAATATGTTATTATGGGTAGGGGTAGGAGGGGGGTTAGGGACTAGGAAGAGATAAAAATCAGTGAGTATAGAGGTTTAGGGAGGAGGAGAAAATTAGAGAGAAGAGGGGGTGGATAGAGAGAGAAAGAGAAATACATATAGAGGTACAAGTGATTATTATGGGTAGTGGGGAGGAAAGTTGTCGGGGAGAGAAATATAAAGAGATTGAGGGGGTTATGAGTTTGGGTAGGTATAAGGGGGGAGAGAGATAGATGGGGGAGAGAAATAGAGATTGGAGTGAGGTTATTGGGGGGATTATAAGAGAGAGAGAGGGGGGTGTGGTTAATGGTAGGAGTAGGAGAGAGAGAGAGAGAGAGAGAGAGAGAGAGAGAGAGAGAGGTTAGCGGTAGAGAGGGATAGATAGAGGAAGAGAGGGTGGGAGATAATGTGTTGGGGTAGAGAGAAAATGGTTGGGGTTAGTAAAATGTTGATGAGTAGGGGAGAGAGAGAATTAAACCAGGTAATATTAAGGGTTAGAGAGAGGAGGGGATAGAGAGAGAGAAAGTATAAGTAGAGGGGAAAGTTTTAGGGATGCGAGTACAAGTGTTAGAGAGAGATATGGAGCATGTTGGGGAGTAGGGGGAGAGATAGAGGGATGATATTTATGGGTAGGTATATTATGGAATAGAGAGAGAGAGGGTAGTTACAGGTAGGAGAAAAAGGATGGGGGTTGGGGATAGAGAGGAAGGGGGGTTACAAGTAGAGAGAGAGATAGATATGTAGGTAGGGCTAGGGGTGAGGAGTTGGGGTTTGTAGGTAGGGAGGTAAAATGAGGGTGGACAGGGATAAGGGTATTAGGAGTGGGGGTCTTAGAGGTAGAGAGAGGTATATACTGAGTGTATTATGGGTTTTGGGAGGAGGATCACAATGAAAGATAAGGGGGGTAGTATATAGAGAGAGAACAGGTCAGGTTAGGGGTGGAGGGAGAAATAATGGGTGGGGTTAGGGGTGGAGATAGAGATGGATAATGGGTGGGGTTAAGAGTGGAGAGAGAGGGAGGGGTTAGGGATAGAGAGGGAAAATGAGATAGGGAATGTGTTAGGGGGTTATGGAAGAGATAAATGCATGGGGATTAGGGATAGGTGGTGTCGGGGTGAGAGAGAGTGAGAGTGAGAGAGGAGGTTATTAAGTGTTAGGGGGGATGAGAGGGGAGAGAAAGAGAGAGAGGAGTGAGGTTAGTTGTAGATATGCGAGTATGATAGTTAGTCTCTGGGTGATATTGGAACAAACCCATTCAACAAAACTAGTCAACAAGGGTTCCCACTCTGTTGACACTCAACTCACTGTGATCTCCCTAAGCACCGGCCTAGACAGGTTTTACCCTTCCCAGAAACACCCATGAAGTGGATGAAGTCTCACCCAAGATGTTTAAGGGAGAGATTTCGGAACCAAGTTTCCACAGAATAGAAGAGGAATATGTGCATCGCCAATTCATTCACTTATCTAATAGATCTGACCAGTTACTTAATCATCAACAAGGATATTCATCATTGATACTGATAGATCGCATCATTCATTCATAACTGAAACAATCATACTATTGCAAAAATAGATCTGGATAGATAACATCATTTAAAATATAGAAACATCTCATCATAGATCCATGTCACACATTCAATTCACATTAACCATTATATCATAGAAATAGTAAAAAATAAAAAGATAAAAGAAACAACAATTCAAATAAACTCCCATCTTATCATATTACTTATGTGCAATGATTCACAGATTCAAAACAGTTCACAATTCAAGCTCCAGTCTTGATCCTTCCAAATCTCTCTTTAAAATATTTTCCAACAACATAACTAACACTTGCAATTCTATTTCTATTTATAGGCTTTCACCTTTACATTCAAGGTCCACTTCTAACTAACTCTTAACCAATTCTTAACTGAATCTACAAAATCATGACCAATATCTGTAAAATATGGTCCAAGGTACAAAAAGTGACATAAAATATTCAAAATATTCAATCTTCCTCCTTGCGAACCATATTTCACTTGCGTAGTGTATTTTGAGATTGTGCAGCATCTACGATGCTACATATCTGACTAGTACCAAAACCCCTACCAACAGGCCCCCAACACAATCTTGTGGCTCGCCCTCGAGCCACGTTAACTAGACATGGTAAACTCAACGATCTTAGCTTTGAAATCTAAAAACTGTTGAGTTATCACTTTGACCTACTCCTTGACCCATTTAGTAATATCTTTTCTCACCTTTAGATCATGGTTGACAGGGTGCTCAACCATCTTTGCAACAATGTTTGTCTTTCCTTCTTGTGTAGCTTGGAGTGCAGAAATTGCTTTCACCGATAGCTGTGCTCCAATATCTTGGAACTCATTTAACTATGCACTGAAACGATGCTTCCTTTATCTTTCGTTTGCAACTTGTTGTTGCAGCTCCTTTAATTCTGAGACCTTAATGATCTGCATCATAAATGACATTGCTTTGAGTGACATCTTCAGGGTCACCAATTTCCTGTCTGCTTCTTGCAACTGTGCATTCAGTTGTTATAGTTGTTCATCCTACACTATGATACCCCAAAATTGCGTAGTGGCATCTGTGACTTTCTTGGCATCCTGATCTAACTCATCGAGCTATGTGGTCAGCTCTTCTATCTCATCCTTCCTTGCGACAATCTATTTCAGTGGTGTGGAGGGGTGTATAAAAGCATCCAAAATGATGGTTTTTCTCTATAGTTGCGCAATAATAGCTCCAAGTTTCTTTGCTCTAGCTACCACATCTCTAAGACATGCTGACAATAATCTACTACTACCACTTCCAAATCAACTTGATGATGAAAAAGGTGCACCTTCTCAACAATGAGGCGATCAGTTTCCTTCTTCAACTCCGTGATCTCCTCTACATTTTTTTGTCTTCAATTCCTCGTGCACTTTCTTCAAAACCTCTATCTCCTACACTTTTTCTTCATTCAACTTCTCCTTGGCTCGGTGCAATTATTCTATATCTTTTTTCATTACTTATTCTTTCTCTTATGACTGTAAGTACTAGTCACTGCTATTCTTCTTCCTATCTGGAAATTCCTGGTTGGCGACCCATTGCATGTGCACTAAAGTCTAGGTAGATAATCTGTTGATATTCAATGCAACACTCTACAGCTGCTATAGGGAGGTATTCAAGTCCTCCCATATGGAATCAATCATAGTCAAGAGAATTTGAACATTCCTGGCTTGTGGCTCAGTGCTGATTGATGTGTACTCCTGTGCATATGTGCTCCCTAGTGCTTGTTTCAAAACGACATTGTAAAAAGAATCCAATTTAGCTCTTACCTTGGAAAACTCTTCCTGTGTTTATTTATTCATTTATATTGTGGCAGCATCAGTTGCTTCATTAACAACCTTGACAAGCCGATACAGTTGTGCTTCCATTGCCGACACAGTGCTAGTGCTCGTAGCTTGATCGATGCATCTCTTTGCCCTTATTTCCTAGAGTATGCGCTACACTTCTGGGTTAGTTGGTGTCTCTGTCGATGAGTCATCATCCAATTGTTGGTCATCTTTGTGCACAAGATCCTAAGGTGCATCCTCTATGTTTTTTATCGATACTTATTCTATACTGACTAGTTCTCGCCACTTTGTGGGCCAACTATTAATCACTGCCTCTAGTTCTGCATTAGTCACTTTATACCTCATTGGTGTCCATTTCTTGGAAGGTTCCCACCGTGCTTGAACGTAAATAGTATGGGGTCCAATTGCAAAATGTGCAATCATTTGATATTTTTTTGTGGCTTCCTCTATTAGTCTTGGAAATTTCACTGCTGCCACATGTAGTGCTTCCCAGTAGATCCAAAA
Organism: Pseudotsuga menziesii; assembly: GCA_001517045.1. NCBI lineage: Eukaryota > Viridiplantae > Streptophyta > Pinopsida > Pinales > Pinaceae > Pseudotsuga > Pseudotsuga menziesii. Next base: position 75,339 of record LPNX010612711.1, read on the forward strand.
TTGGATTGAACAGTCTACCATTCTCTATGCTTCTTTAACCCACCATAATTTCTAGTATCTTGCATCTTTTCATACCTCTATTTCTTTGACGTCCATCCCTTGGTAAACATATGGCTCCATCCATGCTACTAGTGCAATCAAAATGAGGAGCCAACTGTATGTAGGCTTTCTCATCAATAGGCTTTCTCATCGCGCTCTAGATCATAGTGCTTCTTTAGATTCATTTCCAACTTCCTGTCATTATCTTTGTCATGGATATACTGTGATGGGTCTATCCCATCCTTGGGTAGCCCCGTTATTGTTGAAATAAACTCCACCATGACTTCAAATGGATCATCTAACCATAAATACCCACCATGGAAACACACCAAAATTTGTTTCATAGATGCATTCACCCTAGTTCACCACCCAAAGTGAATCATATTTATTAACTCAAGCAATATAGCATTGTCCATTCCTCTTGCCCAATATTACAGAATGTTCTCTATTGGGGCACCTTCGACTGATATCATTGGCATATACAACTCCTTTGTGACATCTTTGAGTGAAAGAAGGTCATGGTCTTCATACTTAATATGCATAAGTACATGCACAATATTAGAAGTGCATACCATCCCTTGTGGTATCTTCGGCATCCGAACTTGGTATCTCTGATTCTTCATGGGTTTCTTGGCCTACACACTAGGTCGACTAGGGAGGATGTACCCAGGGATGTCCTTGACAGACACCCCTATTTTAATAGTAGATTCCATCACTCTAGGGCTCGATGACCCTATTTGTGCAGTGTTTTCTCCTTGGGACCTTATGGTCATTCTAGCTCATCTCTTCTGTGGTATTGGAGAGCTAGGCTTCTGCTCCTTCCTCTTCATTGATGAGCCAACTTGCATACTGGATAATTCTTCCTTAATTGCAACTGGTCTGAGTAGTGAATCTCGTTCACTCAAAATATCTACTGTGTCTTGGTTTCTCTGCATGCTGCACCAATTCCCTTCTATACTTACTAAGCTCACACCTTCTCTAGACGTAGCAACTTTCTTAATCTTCTCAGCTTTCCTCAATAGCTCTCTCGACAACTCAGTAACTCTGCAACTCAACGTAATTCAAATCTAGACAATGGTGTCTTCATACCATATAAATATTCCTCTTATAGGACCAAATCAACTCATAGTTCATCATTATGACATCAATTTGATCGTCATGACCAAATCATTCATTAACTACCTGAATGTTCCACCAATTATTCCAATCCCCTGGTTAGGCCAGCCATCATTACACGTCACTTCTACGAGCACTGCTAGTTAACTAATTTTAACTATCTTCATTTATTACTGATTTGACATCTTCTCATAGCCCTGTAGCTGTCGCAGCATGACCTCCTACTTACTCTACTAACTCCTACTCTTGCAAAACCCCTTCCTCTTGGTCCACCTTTTGTTCATTCCTATCTACTTTTTTTTCATTACGTAGTGCCTTACTCATGGCGTTGTTCCGACCCTATCCTATAAGGCTTCAGTCGACTACCATTTACAAGATTTGGTAGCATTGCTCCATTTAACTATTGTATTTGAACTGTGCCTCTAGAATTAATAGAACTAATAAGGTATGGACCTAACCAATGCATATGTAACTTACCTGGATGCTTCATGAACTTGTTTTCATACAGCAACACCAAATATCCTTGTTGAAATTGTTTTTTCTTTATGTGGCGATTGTGCCAAGTCTTATGTCAATCCTTCTCGACATGTTTATGGAAACCTTCTATAAATAAGTCCTCTTCAACATGTATCAACTGCGCCACATGCTCCTCTAACACTGCTTCATCATCCATGTCGGTCGCTGCTGCAATGCACAAACTGGGGACAATGTACTCCATAGGCATGACTGTCTCTTGTCTGTATACCAATTTGAACAGTGTCTACACTATCAATCTCTTGCAAGTGGTGCGATATCCCCACAATACTGCTGGAATATTCAGTTCCCAGTCATCGTGGTTAGCATTACATACTGTTGTAAGCGCATGCTACAATATCTTATTAAAGGATTATACTATTTCATTCTCCTGTGGACGATATGGGTAATTTTTTTATGCTGTATTTGAAACTCCTCTGTCAGTGTGCTTATTGTGTGGTTGATGAAGTGACTTACTTGGTCACTCATCAATATCCTTGGACATCTAAACCATGTCATAATGTTTTCAAACAAGAATCTTGCTGCTGTCTCAGCGGTGCAATCCACGACTAGTGCAGCCTCTGCCCACCTCATCAAGTAGTCTCACATTATGATTATGTACCATGCGCTAGTTCTCTTCCCAGGTGGGTTTATTGGACCCACAAAATCCATAGCCCATTTATCAAAAGGCTGCAAAGTTACATGTGGTACTAGCAACATCTCATCCCTCCATGATGGTTTTCCAGTGCATTGGAAGATATCGCAACTTCGCACATAATTTGTCACATCATTATGTAAAGTGGGCCATGAGAGCCCTGTGCTGAATACCTTTCTCATAGTAACATGACCTCCATAGTCCCCACCAGCAACTCCCACATGGGACTCCTCTAAATCTCTCCTTGTTCATGCGGTAGGACACATCACTACAAAATCTTGCCTGGTCCTAGTTTATAGAGCTGGTTAGCAATCAACTGGAAATATGAATCCTTAACCACCAAATGCTTCTTTTGAATTGTTGAAAATTCCTTTACTATGACTCACATTGTCAATAACTGAATGATTTTATCATAATAATCATTTTCTATGTCGACTCTGAACAGCTGCACATTCGGTAGTCCATATTCAATATTTGTTGGCTCTTCGCTTGTCTCAATTTGGGATAAATCATTGGGGCCAACATTCAAGCAACCCAACTTCACGATTATCTCAAAATCAAACTCTTGAAAGAGAATTAGCCAATGCTAGATCTTCCCCTCCAACATAGGATTATTGACTAGGTACTTCAAAGCATAATGGTCTGTAAACATCTTGAAGTGACTACCTAAAATGTATTTCCTAAAATTTTGTAGCGCATATACCATCGCCAGACCTTCTCTCCATGTTTGTATAAATTTTCTTAGCAAATGAAAACTTACAACTATAAAAAGTGATTGGATGATCTAGATCCCCCTCTCCAAGTTGTGCAAGCACCACTCCTAGTGCAACAGACGAGGCATTGACATGGACGTGAAAATCCTTGTTCCAATCTAGAAAAACTAGTATTGGCGTAGAAATTCTTGGCTCCATAGAAATTCTGCGTATTTCTTCAATAGTTTTTCCATATGGGTAGTAGTCGCAACATAACCTCTGAAGAATTTGTGATAATATCTAGTGTGCCCCAGCATTTCCCTAAGCATATTCACATTCATTGGTGGTGGAAAGATTAAAATGAGTGATATCTTTGCAGGGTCAACCAACAATCCTTGCTTGTAAACAATGTGATCCAACAACATTCCAAAAGGTGTGCAGAAAATACACTTCTTTGAGTTTAGTGCAATCTAATGTTGTCGACATCTTTCCAGCATCAATCACAGGTTTTCCAAGTGATCCTTAATCAGGCCATACATAGTCCAATCATCAATATAAACAAGTAGGAACTTATGAATAAAATATTTGAATATAACGACAACAACTTGAGAAAATATCGCAGGTGAATTCTTCAATCCGAAAGGCATTACTGTGTACTGGAAACAACTCCTTCAGTAAAAAATGTTGTTTTATGTCAATCCTCCTTTGCGATCCTAATATAGTGATAACCACATAATCCATCTGTGAAAAAATACATCTCCTGACCACCTACTCCTTCTAGCACTTCATCTATACATGGTGTTGAAAATGGATCATGCATACATAAATCATTCAATTTTATCAGAGCGACACAGATTCAAACTTCACATGTTTTCTTATCTTGGACCACCATAGGACTGATCCATTCCAAATATTTAATTGGCTCAATTATTCCAACATCTAACATCCTATCCAACTAAGCTTTAACCCTCTCCTTGTATCATGAATTCAAGTGATATGGCCTCTTCCTTACTGGCTTCACGTCTAGCTTTAACAGAATCTTCATCTCTCCCAAATCACCCAGGATTCCTTTCATTTCAGAGAATTTGGTTGGAAACAGATCTCTCAATTCATGCAACAGATCCATGATCTTGGCCATAGTTTCTTCATCCCAATAATCCCCAACACTTGCAAATTTTGGATTCTCCTCTATCCCAGTGTTAACTTTTCTAATATTCAGTGGCTGGTTCATGGGATCATTCGATATATTTGGCACTGTGACATCCCTACTCCCTTCTATTTCATAGCTCATCATTGTCCTCAGGTCCACCGGACACATTATAGAATTCCATCATCGAATGCATGTGGCAATGCACATGTGGATCCACTAGATATGCAACTGGAACTACCTTCAACACCACATCACAGATGAGCTGAAGCGCATTATGGACATCTGGATTGGTATCCACGAAACAGAAAGTATGAGAAAAGCAAATTGTCAGCTCTTCCCAAGTGGTTATTTTTCTGTGCAAATAATTCAAGACATACCACAAGCTCAACATTTCATCCAAGGTGTGAACGAAGGAATGTGTGGAAATTAAACCCAAGTGATAGATCAATTACACTCACAAAATTGCTAATTAAACATGCAAAATTCACACAAAAGGAGACTGAAATCAGAGCATAACTTAATCTCGTATTGAATAAGTGTACATAAGACAACCATATGAAGTAATATTCTTCTCAAATATATAATTACATGAGAGATTCAAAAACACTAGGTTGCTATTCGAATTGGTCAAAAGGCAGGCTTACTAAATCAAGTCAAATCCCCCATAGGTGGAAGAAGGACTTTCCAAATCTATGAAGATACTCACGAATTAGACAAAGAAAGTGGGAAAGAAAATAAGTGGTGGAAATAAAACTCATTCATTCTTTTTTTTGGAGAAGAGGAAGGAGGATGATGTGGTAAAAAAACAAGGCAAGTTCCCCTAGACTAGCTTTTCCTTTATGCCTTAAAATTGCTGTAAAGCAAGGAAACTTTCAGAAAAAAGAATATATGCACTTTAAGGAACTAGGAATAAAGTAGAATTGCTAAATAGGTTTCCAGGATGATTCCAAAGCACTCCTTGACCCATTTTAACAAGTATTGACTTCTAGTAACATGTGGAAGTCAACTAGCATAGACAGGGAATCTAGGAATCTAGGAATAAGACAAAAATGATTTAATTAATATCAAATATGGGTAACTATGGGTTGATTATTCTAACACCCCCCCCTTAATCCTAACTTTATGACTAAATATCAGAAAATTATAGGGCCTAGCAACAAGGATTAGTCACCCTTTTACATATTGCATGTCCATACAACCAAGGAAAGAGGAAAAAACCCAGTGGGAAAATCCTCCCTTAAACATGGACAGGAAACAAAATTTTGGAAATATTGTTGTCAATTATTCTTCACCACATGATCAGCAATCCATAGTAGTGATTTGATATTACCAAAGTTCTTCTCATAGAATACTTTGGTGAATATATCTGCTACTTGTTTTGAATATGCGTAGTAGAGTAGAGAAATAGTACCATCATGCACAAGCTCCCTGATATAGTGCATATGGATCTCAATGTGCTTGGTTCTTTGTATTTGAACTGGATCACTGGAGATTCGAATGGTGCTTTGACTGTCACAATAGATGAATGTTGAAAACTTTGATTCAAAACCACATTCTCCAAGTATCCCCTGCAACCATAAACATTGATTAGTTGCATTTACAACTCCTCTATACTCTGCCTCTGTAGATGAGAGTGCTATGGAACTCTGCTTCTTACTTGACTAGATAATTGGTCCTTCTACAAGAATGAACACATATCTTGAGGTATACTTTCGATCTGTGTTCTCACCTTCCCAATCACTGTCATTAAATCCAACTAGCTCTAAGTCAGATTTTGCTTTGTAGAAAATCCTATGAGTCCTTGTTTCTTGAAAAAAAGTTTAAGATATTCTTGGATGCTCTCTAATGGATCTCATGAGGCCGATCCATGTATCTCCAAGACACAATAACTGCATAATATAAGTCAGGTCGAGTATGTGTAAGATAAATCAAACACCCAATCAACTGCCTATACAGTGTATTATTTACCATAGGAGAAGAACCTGCTTTCTCAAGATTAACTCCTGAAAGGAAAGGAGTCTTTATTGGCTTGCAATATTTCATGCTGAACTTGGTGAGAAAATATGAATAGTACTTTGACTAATGAACCTTGATTCCATGTTGGCATTGAGCAATTTCGAGACCCAAGAATTGGCTCAACAATCCCAAATCTGTCACAGAAAAGGCATGGTTCATTGTATCCTTCAAGGAGGAAATCTCTTTCTTTGAACTTCCTGTAATCAGTAGGTCATCCACATAGAGAAAAATAATCATTACAGAACCATGAATCAGCTTCAAATAGACATTAGGATCAGACCTGCATTGAACAGAACTCAGTGACAACAGAAAGCCATCAATCTTGGCATACCAAGCTTTGGGGGCTTGCTTGAGCCCATACAATGATTTATTTAACCTGCACACTAAAGATGGATTAGATACAAAACATTATAGTTTTTTCATATAAATATCTTCATTCAGATCTCCATTTAGAAAAGCACACTTCACATCCTTGTGATGTACCTCCCATTGCTTCGAAGCTGCAATGGCTAGAGCTAGCCTTATGGAGTCCATCTTTGCCACTGGTGAAAAGTTATCATTGTAATCGATACCATGTACATGAGTGTATCCCTTGTCTACCAATATTATATTTTATTTCAAAGGTGAACCATGAGTAGAAAACTTAGTTTTAAAGACCCACTTACACTTCACTAGCTTTCTCCCTGGGGGGAGATCAACGAGTTCCCATGTGTTGCTCTTTTGGAGTGAGCTGAATTCTTCTTTCATGGCTGTTTTCCATATTAGATCATGTGCTGCATCTTCATATTTCCATGGATCAGAATCTATCATCAAAAAACACTTCTCAACAAAGAGTGGATCTTTCACACAAAAGGCACTCTCAAATTGAGATCTAGTCCTCTTAGTGTCATTAGGATTTCCAGCTAGTTCCCCAGCAACATGAATGGTAATTTATTCCCACTTTGGTATTGTAGGGCTGTTAGTATCTACAATTAATTCATCATTATCAGAAATATTAGAATCAGCAAACTCATTAGTCTCTTCACTTACAATCAATGGCTGTGGTGGTGAAGAGGACTGTCCAACTTCAATTGATGCTAAAGGCTCTTCTTCGAACTGAACACTTTAATGAAATATTTGTTAGTGATCAATTTTATTAGATTGTACCCTTTTGAATCTTCAGAATACCCAAAAAATAGGCACTCTTGGCTTTGGGGTTGCAAATCCTTCCTCTTTTTAGTTGGAATTCTAGCCCAAGCCTTTGAGCCAAAAGTCCTGAAATGGGTCACATCTAGCTTGTGCCCACTCCAATAATTGAAAGGAGTCATTCCATCAAGATTATTATGTGGAACCTTATTCTAGATATAGGATGCATAGTTTATGGCCTTGAACCTAAAATTTGGTGGAAATTTTTTAGCCTCCATCATGCAAGTTGCCATCTCCTTCATTGATCTATTCTTTCTCTCAACAACACCATTTTGTTGTGGTGTGTAAGGAATAGAATGTTGCATCTGGATACCTGCATGTTTGCAATAGTGGATGAAATCATACTTGACATACTCATTGCCATTGTCAGATCTGAGGATCTTGAGTTTCCTCCTAGACTGGTTTTCAACCAAGGATCTAAAGACTTTGAAGATGTCAAAAACTTCAGACTTATGCTTTAGGAAGTAAACCCAACAATACCTGGAAAAGTCATCTATGAAGGTGAGTGCATATTTGGATTAACTCATGGACATATGAGGGAATGGACCAGAAATTTCACTATGCATTAACTCAAGGGGTGCAGAGGTTCTCTCATGACTAGCTCTCTCATACTTGTGCTCCAGGTGTTTTTCTAGGATACAACCTTAAAAGACTCCCTTAGAAAACTTGATCTTTGGTAACCCTATGACCATATATTTGTCACTCAAATTAGAAATATACTTGTAGTTAATATGGCCAAATATTTCCTGCCAAAGCTTGCTTGCTTCATTAGCATGAGTAAGAAGAGTAGAGGGGTTTGCGTAGGGTAGAAAATGGGAAAACTTGTATACCTTTGAAGTGTGATCAACAACACCTTTTTCTATAACCTTACCATTTTAAATCTCTGTGATTTCAATTTCATCGGGGGAGAAGATGACATTCTTTGGAGACCTAGTGTGAGTCATTTGATACACTGATAAGAGATTAGAGGCAAGACCTAGAACATAAAACACATTATTGAAACTACCATGGTCAAGATCAATCCTACCCTTTCCCATACTATCAGTCAGAGAGCTATCTCCCAAAACTATTGGTGGACCTTTCAACATGTCAAGAGAGGAAAAGATCTCCCTTGTCAAAACCATATGTCTAGAATCTCCAGAATCAATGATGAAGCTAGGTGAGCTTGAGGTGCCAACAACCAAGGCATGTACTCTCTCCTTGTATTATGAATTTGATCCTCCTTCCCTCTTCTTTTGATCAATCAGGAAGGGAGATGTTGTTATTCTCCAGGAGTTGGGTGAACATGTTAATTTGCTTTTTCATACAAGAGCTCTCAGGATGATAGCCCTTACTGTAGTATGCACACTTTCTCATTTATCCTTTGTTCTTCTTCTTATGGGGGTTCTTCTTGGAGCCTGAGGACTCCTCTTGAGACTTTGCCTTGTCTCTCTTTTGCTTAGGTGGATTTTTAGATTTTTTATTACTTTTTGAATCCACCTTATAATCTCTAGCAACCAAAGCTTGGTATTTGGAAGGTTTGATGATTCCCATCATCACCAATTTATCTTGCTCCTGAGTGACAGATTCCATGAACTCAACAATCTTAGGCATCTTCCAGGTTTGAGCTGTCAATTTAGTGGCATAGAAGGTCGAAACAAACACTGAATAGTCAAGACCAAGATTTGAGAGAATGGTCAAAACTAGTGTTGGTACCGAAAGTTCCCTTATCAAAATTTTTAGTTTTTAGCAGCACATTGATCCAAAAATAAAAAAATGGCACTACCAGAAGTTAAAAGCTCAACAACATTTTCTCCAAATCCCTGAATGTCCATGTCATCTTGGTTAACTTTTCTTCCTATCAAACTTGGATAAGGAGGTTAATAATCAAAAGGTCAAAGTCCATGCCAAGGATGGCAACTTTATTGAAATGGAGTGAAAAAAATTGATGGTAGGAGATGTCGTGAGGGTGGAGAAAGATGCTTTCTTCCCAGCTAACCTTTTGTTATTTTCATCAAGCAATGATGATGGTGTTTGCTACGTTGAGACAACGGACCTTTATGGCAAGACAAATTTAAAGTTAAAGCAAGCATTGGAGGCAACAACAGAGTTACATAATGATGAAATTTTCCGGTCCTTTAAGGCTTTTATCAAATAAGATACACTTTGGACTGGAATGCCAAGTTACTACATAGATCCAAAAGTTTTAACTGTTTTTCCTCAAGTCAGGAAGCTTGTGATAGATGGTCAATTTACAGAGGTTGGCACTGTGGCAAAAATGATGGCAAGTCAATCTACTGAGGTTGATTATTGCAAATTCCCCTGTATTAAAGAAATATTGCAACGTCTATTGGTTGTTGCTAATGTTATAGGGAATTTGGATGATCTTCTTAGACAGTGCTTCCACACATCTTAATATCAACTTGCAAATGAATTATTGGCTAGAAACCAGTTGCAATCTCTTCGAATGCTAGGAACCACTTTTTGACTTAATTTCCAACCTTGCTATCAATGGTAGCAAAACATCTCAAGTGAACTACAAAATAGGTAGCTGGGTTACGCATCATGGTATAGACATTTAAGCAAAAAATTCACCCAGTGATGGAGATCCTGTGTGGTCAGTATGGCCAATGGGTGGAGCATGGCTTTGTAAACATTTTTGGGAGCACTATAAATATACACATGACAAGGTATTTTTAGAGAATAAGGCATACCCATTGCTAAAAGGCTGTGCTACGTTTTTATTGGACTGGTTAGTGGAGGATACTAAAGATATATTTGTGACAAATCATGCAACTTCTCCAGAACATAAATTTATTGCTTCAGATGGTCAACAAGCTAGTGTAAGCTTTTCAACTACAATGGACATGGTGATCATAAAATAAACATTTTTAGCAACTATTTTTGCAGCTAAGGTGTTGGGAAGTGCTAGTGATGATTTAATTTTAAAACTCTAGGATGCATAACCCAAGCTTTTTCCGCCAAAGGTTTCCAGGGATGGTTGCATAATGGAATGGGAATAAGATTTTTAGGATCCAGAAGTGCAACATCGACACATGTCACATTTTTTTGGGCTGTATTTAGGTCATACAATAACAAGGGAGGCTACCCCTGAATTGTGCAAAGCTGCTACGAACACCATGTTTAAAAGAGGGGAGGACGTTCCAGGATAGTCAACGGTGTGGAAGAATTCACTTTGGGAATGTCTTCGTGATAGTGGACATGCATATAGAATGGCCAAATCGCAAGAGATTATGTTGCTAAAGATATAGATTGTGGAAGAGTATTATAAAAATAACATTAATTACAGATATTAATTAGTTCCACTTGCTTATTCTCAGTTTAAAGGAAAAATATCAGTTAATAGAAAATCCTATCCATTCCAGATTTCAAGGGATTCTTATAAATATCTTTGAGCAGCATTTGAGCATTTGATGAACAAATCAGCAGACACAGAGATTTAAAGATATTTAGTGAACAAGTGGCAATCTTCAGAGCATTTGAATATTTTTGAGGTAGAGGACTCGATCCACTTTTTCAGTTTGCGATGTAGAAATTCCTTATTTCATGTGACGTCTCAGAGACTTCATTTATTTTAGTCTATTATTATATTTCCAGTTCCAAAAATCTTGCAACAACTCGAATAGTCTAGAAGATGCAATTTCTTATATATTTGATTATTTTTAAATGTATAGGAGTTCTAGCCAAGGGATGGAAAAAGGGTGGCAATTGAAGATGAGAATTCATTTTTGATATGTACTGTAAGACATAAAAATATTTACATATTTAATAAAGATTTACTTTGATATGATTATGGTTATGAGCTGGTCTTGTTCTTTTTATGAATTGTATTTTTTATGATTTATCCTGTGTATGGTCAATTAAAATCCATTACATGATTCTTATGATAAAGTACAGTTACCATTTAACATTTAGTGACAGAACCAATTCCATTCCATAAATTTATGCTCGTACTCCTCCTATTATTGAATTTTGTGTTTTATTTTATGTCATACAACTCTATGATGGTTATTTGATTTTCATGTATCTTTTGATTACATACCAATTCTATTTTGATTTCGATTTTATAATATTGAATTATCTTTAAATATTTATCTGAGCTTGAACCCTAGTAGTCTAGGTTCAACTTTAGGGATAACAACTAGTTTCTCCTCCTTCTTTTCAATCCCACACTGTTTTAACTGCAAAACAAGGGCCTTAAACTTGGTAAAATAGAGTTGAAATGATTCGAAGCTACTGGGACTTAAGGAGATCAATTCATTCTCAATTTGATGTCCTCTCATGTCATATGTATTTCCAAAATACTATTCAATATTATCCCACACCTCATTAGGATATGTCAATGAATCAAGATGAAAGAGGAGGTCTCTTGAAATACTCAGACGCAAAAGACCATAGGCCTCATCCTTGCTGTTGTGCCATTTGATTTTCTCTGTAGCTACATTGGGATCTGCCTCAGTATCCATGGTAACCCTATAGAAACCTTTTTCTCTCAACAATATCTCCATCTCATCTTTCCATTCAAATAAATTTAATGGATTCAAGATGATCCTTCAAGATTGGTCCATATCTCATCTCCTATTCCCTTCAGTCAGCAGAATGTGTTCCCAGTCAATGATTTCAAACCTGAAATAAAAATTTGGAAGGAGATAAATTGATCTACAAAGGCTCTGATACCATGTGGAAATTGAACCCAAGTGATAGATCAATTACACTCATAAAATTGCTAATCAAACATGCAAAATTCACACAAAAGGAGATTGAAATTGGAGCATAACTTAATCTTGTATTGAATAAGTGTACATAATCCAACCATATGAAGTAATAGGCTTCTCAAATATATAATTACATGAGATATTTTAAAGCACTAGGTTTCTATTCGAATTGGTAAAAAATCAAGCTTACTAAATCAAGTCAAATCCCCCATAGGTGCAAAAAGGACTTTCCAAGTCTATGAAGATCCTCACGAATTAGCTAAAGAAAGTGGGAAATATAATAAGTGGTGGAAAGAAAAATCATTCATGCTTTTTTTGGAGAAAAGGAAGGAGGAGGATGTGGTCAAAAAACAAGGCAAGTTCCCCTAGACTAGCTTTTCCTTTATGCCTTAAAACTGCTGTAAAGCAAGGCAGCTTTCAGAAAAAGAAGATATGTGCTTTAAGGAACTAGGGATAAAGAATAATTGCTAAATATGTTTCTAGGATGATTCTAAAGTGCTCCATGACCCAATTTAGAAAGTATTGACTTCTACAAACATGTGGAAGTCAACTAGCATAGAGAGGGAATCTAGGAAAGGAATAAGACAAAACTGATTTAATTAATGTTAATATGCATAACTATGGGTTGATTATTCTAACAGCATGGACCCATTCATCCTTTTTTTGTGATGCCCACAAAGTCTAACACTCCATCAAGTGACTGTTGGGGTCATTTCTCCCGTCGTACCTCCCAGTGTGATATATTTCTGCATCGCCGAAGCACACTATCATCAACCATTGACACTATTCCCATAAATTAATGATGTTCTTATGAGTCACCCACCAGCATGATGGATTATCCTTTAGTTATTTCTCCAGTGCCAACAATCACTGTGGTTTTTATACCTTCTCTTCAAATTCCATTAATAACGTGGACAACTGAGGAAACCCTTTGTAGATTGGCAATTCAACAGTCTTAGTCGCGACATGGCCCAACGAATGCATGATTAGAACACACTTCTTGAATGATACCTCATGCATACGATTTTGCTATTTTTCTAATACATCATCAAAATAAGAAGATGCAGAACTAGCACTGCACCAACCAAGTTCTCCATCAACAGTTGGGTGGATGTAATCCTTTGAAATATTGTAAGCATGATCCCATCCCATGAAAAATTCATCCTTTACTGGCTCGATATACCTCTATCCTTAGTTTGGATCCATTGGAGTGATGAATCTGATGTCATTATTTTCAAATGTCATCATACACTTCTTGAATTTAATTACTTCCATACTATCATTGTCCCATCCAATCCCCAACAATGCGGGATAGGAGCCTCCATCATCAACAAATTCAATCACATCGAAATCAACATAGGCCTTCATACCTTCAACATCTATTACTAGATTCGACACACATTCAATTGGTTGTACTTTGGACTGATTAGACAATCGCAGCTGCACATGGGACCAACCAAACATTGACCTCCCCATTTTCTGCCATGTCTTCTTTGTCAGGATATTCACATCTGATCCTAGATCCAGAATAACTATATCTACTTCATAGTCCCCAATTTGAATGTTCATGCACATTTCTTTTCCCGTCTTTTTCTTATGAAAAGAGTTCATCGTAGATTCCTTTAGCTCCTTACCCGGTCAGTGCAAAATGTTCTCAATCTCAAGAAGAGTATCGTGATATTTTTCTAGCAACAAGTAGCTCTCAATTTTTTTTTGCAAGAAACCATGATGTCATGATGGTACTGCCCCAAATGAAGAATCAAAAGCAGAGGGAATTTCATAAATAGGTAACTTACCAAGATTTCTTCCGATCACATCCCATGCTTCGAAGAATATATCTCGCTCGGTAGCAATGTCAAATGGTACCTTCTTCATCCTCTCTAGTCATCGCACTGTCACTGGTGACAATGGAAACATTAACATCCTATGTTCTGGGCTCTGTTGAGATAGTCACAACTGTCGATCCTTGATTCTGGTTCACCGACGATTTTTGGTTCATCGATGTATTTTGGTTCAATGGTGGGTTCATGGGTTGATTCACAGTCTGATTTTGAAGTGGAATTTGATTCTAATCCTGGTTCTACAGCTAATTCTGGTTTTGTAGCTGATTTTGATTCTGCAACTAGTTCTGATTCTGGCACTGAGGAACATTTATTGCTTGTCATCTTGCAATTAGTTGTGGATAGTTCTAGATAGTGTGATCAATTACAGTGAAATATGTACACAAACACTATAATTGTGTACAATCTCTCTGGTAATGTCTAAATACCCCACAATTATAACACTGGATAGGTCTGCGACCTCGTCCTCCTCCTTTACCATAGCCTCCTCCTCTTCCTCAAAATCCTCCATGGAATCCTCCTTACTGCTGGTATTGTGGTGGGGGATTCAACTACTATTGAATGTAGTGCGCTTTTGAACATACTGTGGCTACGATGGAGCCATCAACATCTGATTATATTGCAGTTGTGGTTCAAACTTTGGTTGCAGCGCAAACTGCGGTTGCGGCTGTGATGGTATAAATTGCATCTGCAGTGGTGGTGTATATTACGGTTGAGGTAGAGATTGTATCACTTAATGTTGTAGCTGTGATTATTGTACTACATGATGAGCTTCACCCTTCACATCGTATGAGTCATACGTCCTTTCTTGAAGTAGGTCATATGTACGATAGTCTTTATCTTCATGCCCCACTAATCGACAAAATGAGAAATATAGGCTTGTCGGCTTCGTCACCATCTTCTCCATGTATCCACATTCTTCATGTTGATTCCCATAGACTTGGCATATGTGGCACCATGGTACAATGTCTCAACTCACCGAGCTCGACTACCCATATAACAAATAATTTTGGAAGTCAGGGAAAGTAGCTTTGGTATGTCCATCTGTGCGACATCGAGTGGACCAAATATATTCGTGATGTTATTTCTCCTTGATATGTTGTAGCTAAAGCCTTAAGTTTTGTAGCTGCGTTTGAATCTGGTTCATACCATTTGTACTTTCTCCAATACGTAAATCCTTAGATAGAGTGGGGGTAGGGAGTTATGGGTAGAGAGAGAGATATTGGGGCGTTATGGGTTTAGGGATGAGGAGGGAAGTTAAAGAGAATGGGGTGAGTATAGAGAGAGAGAGGTGGGGATATAAAAGGAGCATTATGGTGGGGATATATTTAGTTGTAAGGGGAAGGGGGATTAGAATAGACATAGAGAGAGGGAGGTCTTATGTATATTAGGAGAGAGAGCATAAGGTAGTATTTAGTGATAGGATTAGGGGAGAGAGGGAGGGCGAGGTTAAGGTTAAAGAGTGAGAGAGGATGAGGTTTGGGGTGGAGAAAGAGAGGATAGGGTTAGGGGTAGAGAGAGAAATATTGGGAGAGAGGGTGGGTGTTAGGGTGTTTTTGTTTTTGGGAGAGAGAAAGTGGTCGAGGTTAAGGATAAGTGGAGTATATGAGAAAGAGAGAGAGAGAGAGAGAGAGAGAGAGAGTAGTTTAGTGATCTTTGAGAGGACAAGGGGTAGATAGAGAGGGGTGAACATGGCATAAATATTCAAGCCACTCGGTGTGTCCTTTGGGGAAAGTATTGAGTCAAGGTTGTCACCTTGTTCTTGACTCTTTCGTTTAGGCTCAACTCCTAACGAAGCCAAGGGGGTGTTATCTACCAAATAAAATAAATTTATTTTTGATAGTATGAAGAATTTAAATGATGCAATGAAGGATATGAAGATCACTAACAGTTTTGAAGACCTCTATTTTTTTATGCAAATTTCACAATGTTGTGGTTTCAGTGGCTTGGGAAAGGATCAGAACATCTCATTAGCCACTGAAAGATGGAAGATAAATGGCGAGTGGAAGACCCCTTCGGAAGTTAGGCATATTGATAAACTTTTTACTGCCATCGAAACATTTTTAGATAGTGATCAGAGGTGTAGTCCTCTATTTTTCCGCCACTGCGGAGAGGATAGTGGCTAAAGGTTCCGCCACTGTGGAGAATATAGCTGTTAAAAGTTCTGATGGTGAGAATATTTGGAGTTATGATCACCAACATTGTGGATTCTTTGTTCACTATGGAACTGCAACGACGGAGAATATAGTGACTAAGCGTTCTGATTCAGACTTCCAATGACCTCCGACAGTGATGAAATCAGATAAGAAGAACTAAGGATTAAGTAGTGGCGAGGTAAAACTGAAAGGTGCGTAAATGTAGGTGATATGAAAAAGAGAAATACCTCTAAAGTCAAGTAACAGAAGTCAAAAATTGAAAAGACTAAACTGTCAGCCAAATAGTTCATTGCAGAGCCGCAACGGTGAAAGAGAAACTTACTACGAGGTGCACAAGCAGATGAAACTTCGACATCGAAACTCAGAATCACTAGCTGTCGGCAAGATAGTGAAATTGGAAGCTGCAACGGTGGAAGAAAGAAGACGAACCGCTCCGATACTGTAGTTATTACCGCTCCCAATCACTGATGTGTTAGTTATGGAGAATGCTGATTAGGAGTGCAGATGTGATAAAAGAAGAAACCTCTGACCGTTGATGAAGAAGCCGTCGTGACACTGATGATCTAAGGAGCACCGATACTGTGGAAGCAAAGAGACTTGGAGTGCCAAAATGGCGGAAGAAAGAAGACTAAAGGTTCGATTCAAACTTTGACAATATGCTTCTGACAGCGATAAAACTAGTTCGTTTCACCTCCGAAACTGCGGCAAGCATTCTGACTTGAGTTGTCGATGAAACAAAAGACAAAGCTTCCAATTGGCGACTGCAGCAACAAAGTAAAAAGGGGTTTTCAGGTGGATTAAACGAGACGGGGCACTTCAGTTAAACGCTGATACACTAACTGTTGGTGGCAATTTCACAACAAACCAGCAGTAGTGGTTATCAGCTACCACTTCAGTCATTAAAAGATTGCCCGGTGAACTATATCTTCACAATGAATAAACAAATTGTTAGCAAGGGTTTGAAGCCCTAATCGAGAAAAATCTATGACTTTCATTTATTTTTGGTGTAAACAGATCGATTTTTCAGGATCTGTAAATTTTGCAAAAGGCTATAAAGCCCATGATTATTTCATTAATAAAGGTTTGACCCTGGGGATTTATGAGCATGTTCCATTATCAAATGTCTCATCTGGTTTATTCTAAGTATAAGCTCTTTTGTTGTGATTTGTTCAGCCATCTCTTTCTTTACTGTCTTTATTGCCTGAATGTGCATTTAGGTAATTTTCATATTTATTAAAGGGCCAATAGCTATCATCTTATTGGTTATTTAGGGATATTTGATTTATAAACACGATCCTCAGCAGGCTTTATCCATTTATATGCATGTGTTATGTGTGTAAGTTTTCCATCCTGGTGAGTTCTCCATCCCTGCACCTTTTGTCAAACTACTAAACAAGTTGTAACTAAAGCCTTGTGATTGAGTGAACCTCATGAATGTCTAGAGAGTGGGAGGTTATATAGGTTATCCGGCTTGATCCAATTCATAAAACTCAAAAACATTTTAAGTTACTAGGAATCCTCGAGCTACAACCTAGAGGAGTTTCCTGGAGAGATAACAAAGTGGCACCATTGCCGGGGAGAGGAGATTGAAGCTTAGCTTCCCTGGGATATGACATAGATCCATGCTTTGATGATAGATAAGGCTTGGACATTATTATAGTTGTAATCATCTATCTGGCGACTCCATTGATATAAGGTGGCTTCAAGAAGACCAAGTTCCAGAGCAAACCCAAAGGGGTCACCAGCAACACTTGTTTCAAATCCAGAAGAAATCTTGAGGAAAGCTAGGGCTTTACTAAGGCAGACCAGCAGTGCTGCACAAAATGCTACATCAGGTATTTCAAGAAATATTTTTGCTCATATTTCTTTTGCTGAAACTTTTAATTCCCAGAAATTTTTAGATACATCAAAAAAATCTAGGGCTTGGGAATTCTCAAGCATTGCTGCTTGTGAAGGTCCAATCCCTAGTGAGTTCACTGGGATAAGTATACCATCGCCTTCTCAACAAATATCCTCATCAGTGCTGCCTTCCACCTCCATCTCCATACCCATTTCCAATATGCCTACCCTTCAATTATCTAAGATGGAAAGGATCCTAGTAGCTAGGTATGCACCCCTAGTTTTTCCAAATCCTCTAGTAGCCATGCCTACCAGGTATTACCTCAAGTATATGCCTAAGTTCACAGGGGAAGGGGATTTCACTACTGAAGAACATCTAGAGGCCTTTTATAGCTATGCTGAAAACATAAATATAGAACAAGAAGATGTATGGACCAGAGTCTTTGTGCAAAGCCTAGATGGCCAAGTTAGAAAGTGGTTTAAGGAACTTCCTACTGGGTTAGTGGTAGGCATAGAGGCCCTAGATGATGTTTTCCTAAAGCATTGGGGAGAGAGGAGAGACCACCTCTACTACATCATAGAGTTTAGAAACCTGAGAAGAGAAAATGGTGAGTCTATCTCCAACTTTACCAAAAGATTCAACAACATGTACAGGGAGATCCCTACTAAGATTAAGCCCACCGGTACCTCAGCTATGATAACTTATGTGAATGCTTTTGACTCTAACTTCTACCTACTTATCATCGAAAGGAGGTCTACCTCCTTATCACTTATGTAGGATGCTGCCCTAGAGGTAGAGTCAAACATTCTGGGGTCAAAGGGAAGGTAGATAGGAGAAAGTAGCCAACAGACTATAGTGGGGCTTTGGAATCAGAGAACAAGATTGAAAAAATGACCAAAATCTTAGATAACCTGACTGCTGAAATGTCAAAATTGAAGGACCAAGGACATATGCTAGTGAGGGGTAAGGGACCAAGTGACTTTGCTCCTCGAAACATAAAATTTTGTTCCTTATAGAAGAGGAAACCCTCCTGTTCAGATTCTTAGAAGGGAGAGAAATCAAGGGGAAGACCAGAGGATAAGAGCTCCATTTCAAAATGTTGTATTAGAATAAGAGATAGAATTCATTGAAGAAGAAGGAGAAGCTAAAGATAATATCCACTGCATGGAGGATGAGGTGGACTATTCTTTTCTGACCTAGGTAGAATATGAAGAAGCCTTGATTGATGAGCAGATCGTTGAAGAGGCTGTCTATCAGGCTGATAGTTAGGAAGGTTACCAACAGAGGTATAGGTTGGTTTCTCCCCTCAAGAAGAATTCTACACTTGTCAAGTAGCTTTCTGCACCTGCTAGAAAAGCGGCTGTTTTACCAAAGAAAGTGGCCATTTCACCCAAAACATTGCTTAAACCAGCATCTTCAGCCACACTTGGTCAAATCCAACTCAAACCTATAGCTCATGAGGTAAGGTTTCCAGATAAGCTGCATTATGCTTTCAACCTTGAGTTTGAAGTTCAAAAATTGAAAATCCCTTTCCCTCTAATTGAGTTGATGAAGAATGATACATTTAAAACCTCCATTCTAAATTCCCTTAAGCCCAAGGTGCACATCGACACTGAATTCATGAACCTGCAAGATGACAAGCCTGTTGTAACCCTAGGCCCCATGATCAAAGACCTAAAAGACTCTTGCCCACCATTCTATATATCCTTGAACATCCATGATAAAATCCTCCATAACTGTTTGTTGGATTCAGGAGCCTCTCATAACTTAATGCCAAGGGCTGTGATGGATGAGATTGGCCTCAGCATTACCAATCCCTACCATGATTTATTCTCCTTTGAATCCACAAAGTTCAAGTGCTTGGGCCTCATCAAAGACCTTGCTGTAAACTTAACTCAACTGCCTTCAAAAAGTGTAATGATGGACATCGTAGTCGCTGATATTCCTCCAAAATTCGGCATTTTGCTGTCCCTGTCATGGAGCAAAAGATTGGGTGCCACCCTTCAGATGGATCTCACGTACACCACCATTCCCATGTTTGGAGGGGAGACTAAGAGACTGTACAGGGAAAATCAGCTAGCATACATCATAAGCGAGGAGAGCTGCTCAGTGAATCACCCGATCTATGCCGTGGACATGGATTTTGGATCCTGCATTTTGCAAATAGATGATAATCAGTAGACATCAGTTCATCTCACTGATCCCACGCATCCATAGCCCGAAGAAGTCACCACAGTGATCTGGACCATGTATTTTTATGGGGAAAGCACTCAAAACTCAGTAGGCGCAGGGGTCGTGTTGATCTCCCCATATAAGGAGAACATTCATCTATCGTATAAGCTTGATTTCAAAACCACAAACAACATAGCGGAATATGAATCCTTGCTGCTGGGAGTTAAAGCAGCAAAGGAGATTGGGATCATGTGCGTGAATATTTTTGAGGATGCATACCTCATCATATAGTAGGTCAACAACACTTTTCAGATGAAAAATATTAGACTGAAGGCCTACAGGGATGAGGTATGGAAACTCAGAGACTCATTTATGTTTTTTGAACTGTCATATATTCCTAGAGATTTGAATCACCTGGCTGATTCCCTGGTTGTCTCTGCAAGTATTTTTGTTCCGCCTTTACGCCCTAGGCTCAGCTATGATGTTCAGGTCAAGTACAGACCCTCTCTACTAGACAATGTAAAATTTTGGAGGGTGTTTTAAAATGATGGGGAGTTGAGTAAATTCCTTCAGTTAGTGGATGAATTCTCTGACATACACATAGACTAGGAAAACCTTAACCTTGAGGAATCCAAGAAGCTCAAGCTAAAAGATAAAGTCACTGAGCACAATATTGTCCAATTGACCAGCAACCACATACCCCGAGGTCTAGTACCACTGGAAGAATTGTTTGATCACAATGATGTCCCTTTCAAGCCTGCTAAAAGGGAGCTAGATCCTGCTATCCAAGAGCACAACATAGGCAGCCAGAGCCATCCAAAACTAATAAATCTATCCATGGGGATGACTAATGAATAGAAGTTTGAATATTGCAGCTTGATAAAAGAGTTTGCTGATGTCTTTGCATGGGAGTATAGTGACCTAAAAACATATGACACCAACATCATCCAACATAGGATTCCTTTGGATAAGGACACCATTCCTTTCAAATAGAAGCTGAGACCCATCAGCCCTCTTCTATTACCAGTGATTGAGAAAGAGATCCACAAACTCCTCAAATCCAAGATCATAATCCCCATCAGGTATTCCAAGTGGATTGAAAATCTAGTAGTGGTGAGAAAGAAAAATGGAGAAATCAAGTTGTGTGTGGATTTTAGAAACCTAAAAAAATGTTCCAAAAAAGACAACTATCCACTGCCCAAGATGGAACACCTACTGTAGAGAGTCTCGAGGGCCAGGGTCATGTCCTTCCTTGATGGCCTCTCTGGATACAACCAAGTGGCTGTGCACCCAGATGACCAAGAGAAGACTGCGTTTACCACCCCCTGGGGCACCTTCATGTATGCTAAAATTCCATTTGGGATAATGAATGTTGGGGCTACTTTTCAGAGAGCTATGGACCTAGCTTTTATAGGGATAAAAGATAAATATGTGCTGATATATTTGGATGACTTAACAGTTTACTCTCATAGCCATCATGACCACTTGCAACATTTGAGAAAGGTATTTTTGAAGTGTAGAAGGTATGGAATATCACTGAACCCCAAGAAGTCCTAGTTTGCACTCAATGAAGGAAAGCTCCTAGGCCACATTGTCTTAGCTGAAGGTGTAAAGATCTGTTGAGTCTCAGAAATGTCCCTTTTTCATCCACTTTATCTTCCGCATTCCTCACATTTCATCGTCCCATTAACCTTTTATCATACCATTTTCATACATATCTGTGGGTTTTACATTATTATTTTCCACTTTATTCATTTTAGTATTATAAGTGAATTTATGATTAAATATTAGAAAATATACATGTTTTTCATATATATCTCAATTATGTGTGAGATTTGTAATGTGTAGGAATATGTAAATGATTAATTCAAAGAGACTTCTCGAATATCTCTTACACCATTCCAAAGGAGATAGTTATTCAAGCCTATTCTTAAGGAGAAGATCATGGAAGATTTGGTTGGCATATCTTATCTAGGATTCATGAGGATTTGAAGGAACCATATCTTGTAATAAGAGGAAAGTGGTTGAGATTAGTTGAGAGAATAGTGGATCTGTTCTTATCTTTTTCTTAAGGCCTCTCATGTATAAAGGAGAGTGCTCCCTCTCCATTCCATTAAGTTGTAATTAAGTTAGATTAATCTTGTAGGAGGGTTGTAATGGAAGTGGATTGGATTGGATTTTGTATTTGTTAGATTAGTCTTTGATTTGAGATTCTTAATGTGATTCAAGCTTTCATTATCATGTTTCCATGTTTGTCAATTGATTATTGATTTGTGGATGTGAGCTCACATATGTCATTGTTGTTAACTCTTCACATGTTGTATTTCCCTTACGTAATTTCATGCTTTCCTAGTTAGTGTTTCAATGCTTTCCTAGATTAATTTGATTTCAGCAAATTAGATTAAGTTAGATTAGATCTAATTCAGTCCTGCACAAACAGTGCACGTGCTTCATCAGTTTACATACCCCGGATTGACAAGTAAATAGTTGGGCAACTGCACTGCAACGTAATTATGACGACATATATTTCGCCTGACATTTTGGCGCCGTTGCCGGGGAAGCACAAGGGATTGAGGTATTAATTTATTTTTCATGCAAGTGTGATTATTCGTGATCCTAACTCTGAGGTGACATATGGGTAAGGGCATGAAGGGTGTGTTTCAATTTTTGCAAATTAGCATAAATTTCAATTTCTGCAATTTAGAGTAAATTTCAATTTCTGCAAGTGTGTTTCAATTTTTGCAATTTAGTGTAAATTTCCATTTCTGCAATTTAGCGTAAATTTCAATTTCTGCAATTTAGTGTAAATTTCAATTTCTGCAAGCATGTTTTTGCAATTTCAATTTCTGCAACTGTGAAGAGGTTTTCATGTGTTTTAACAAGAGTTTTTTATTTTCAGCAAGTGTGATTTTCATTTTTCAGATTTTGATTTGGATGATGTAAGAACCCCTTTTAAAATATGATTTAACTATGAGTGTCAGCTTGGAACAACTCTCTCACATCCTTGCAAAAATTGGAGTCTCCTCTTCTCTGGAAGAGGATATCCTGATAGAAGCTGAAAGTTTAAATACTCCTTCAGAAACGAACGAGGAATCAGCATCTAAAGACTCCCGCATATTTGATGATGAACAATCATTCGAACAAGAGATTGAGGAAGATGACAAGGAGCTGCAACATGATCTGAGTGAGGGAAAATGTGCTTATGAAAGCCATATCGAACGATGGTTCTAGGTAAGTACGCAATAAGATCAATTTAGTTTTTCTTTTTATTTAGTTAGTTTGCCGTTACAGCAAGAAGATTCACTCATTCTTCTAAATTTTCATCTTTGATTTGAAAAATTACCACTGAACATGTTGCTATTACTTTTACGTGCATGGTTCCATTGGAAGTTTGACTACACGTAGCATATTTCTAAATCCTAATTAGCATAGAGTAGGTAGGATTCCATTTTCAATTTCTGCTTTCATTTTCATATTTTCTTTAGTGTTGAATAAGTATGCTCTCCTCCGCGCTTCGTACGATCGCGAGGATCAAAAAGTAGGATGCCTTTAAATTTTTCAGAAATGAATAAATTACTGTTTTGCAAACATGCCTAGTTGATTTCGTCTTTAATTTGTAAAACAGTTTAACTCCATTTGCAAAATGAAACAAATTAGGAATAAAAATGTGCTACTAGAACAGTTGCTGTAAGAGTAGCACTGTCGCATTCTTCTTGTTTTTTTAATCTGTCAATTTAAAAAAAAAAAAAAAAATTTACACATAGACATTTTGTGCGTCCCTCCTCCGATCTGCAAAACAATAAAACACTAGTTTCGTTAGGATGAACAATAAAAACAAAATGAAAATTTAAATAAAAATAAATAAAAATAAAAAAATGGTCTGCACAAGCGAATGCTGCAACTATATGGCTGAAACTGTGTGAAGCTTGCTAGCCAAACCATTTCTGTAATATGTTGTATCAGCACACTTCATCCCCCTGCTCGAACATCCTTTGACTTCGAATAAAGCCCACCAAATAATAAACCTGCAAATCAAAACAATTTTTCCCATGCCGCCTTGCAAAATTCTCATTGGTTTGAGTCGCTGCACTGTTTTCTCTTTGCTTTCATCATTCACGTCGCAACCTGAACAAGATGGCCAATCAATTGAACAGCAAGAAGCCTACCTATTCTAGAGGAAGTTAGATATTATTGTTAAGATACGAGAGAAATCTTAATGAGTGATGATGGTTATTCGCTCAATTCCTTGGCTGGCTCACAACTGAAGCTATCTTTATTTAACTGTTGTTGCACAAAATCCGCATCTGGAACAAGTTGCACTAAAATAGATCTCCGGATAAAAGCCACGCACGAATATTTGTTGCAATCTGAACTACAACCGATCTTGGAAACCGCAATCTTCCTGATATTTTGTAGACATCCTGGGCATTTGATGGCTACTCACGTATCGATAAAATATTAATTGCCCGTGATAATATCGATCCTACAATTTCATTTTTATATACCCACGTGTTGCCAATGGGAGCGATTAGGTATTTTGAAGCATTCCTATGATTCAAGGCCTAGCTGCTAAACTGAAAGCCTGCAAATACTCATTATATTGATCTTCACAATCTGGGCGAGTCGCTAGGCATATTCTTGGGTAATTTGTGTAAAACTTATAATTCTTCAATCCTTCCATGCCTCATATCTCTCCCTGATCAAATGGATATGACCAGCAAAGCATTAAAACTGTGAGAATATCTAAGAGCCATCCTAGAGTGTTTGATCTAGATACAAATGTAGGTCCACTGGCCCTTCTTCTGTTTGCGCGTATGCTTGCCTTTATTGAGAATGTGCGGAGAGAGGAAAGTTTACTATGGTTTTTTTTTTATCCCTTTCTGTACTTCATAGAAAGAATAGGGTCATGACAAATTTTTTAGAAATAAAATTACCATAACATTCATTGCGCCAGCTTTGTAATGGTGACCCATTTTGGGGCGTTTTTCTCTGGCAACATACATTACATGAGGCAGAATATCTCGTTCAGCTCCATTGTTTTCATAGAGAACCTGTATATAAATATAAATATTGCTTGCATGAAAATGAGGATAAAAACGAGGAAAAACAGATTGTTTTTCAATATATTTTGGTCACAGAAATATGAAAAATATTAACAGAAGGAGGAATATATGGGAGTGTACATATCATTATAATATGCACAAAGAAATTAAATGACATAAATTTCATCACCTTGACTACACTCGAGTGATTGCGAACGTCTGAAATTTTCTGAGTGAAACCATTAGCGCCATCATGACATATGGAATCTAATAGGACTTCCTGTGTCTTAGATGCTTTCTTAATCCTCCTCTTCAAACCCTCATATTCATCCTAAAAAAAAAACATTCAAAAAATAATGTTAGAACACTTCATAATTTAGTACACAAATCAACTATGTATCCTTGGTATGAGCGTCACAGAATACCTTCATCTCCTTCCATTCTCGAAGAAAATTCGGATTAGATTCTATGATGCTTGCGGGGATGCCAACAATGTCTACATAATAATGGAACTGTGTGAAGGTGGTGAGTTACTAGACAGAATTTTGTCATGAGGTGGCAAGTATTCAGAAGAAGATGCAAAAGTTATTGTGAGACAAATCTTGAGCATAGTGACCTTTTGTCACATTCAAGGTGTTGTGCACCATGATTTGAAGCCAGAGAATTTCCTATTCACCACTAAGGATGAACATGCACCTATGAAGGCTGTTGTCTTTGGGCTCTTTGATTTCATCAGACCAGATGAGAGACTAAATGATATAGTAGGCAGCACATATTATGTTGCACCAGAAGTTCTTCACCGATCATATAGTATGGGAGCTGATGTATGGAGTGTTGGTGTCATAACATACATTTTATTATGTGGAAGTCGACCTTTTTGGGGAAGGACCGAATCAGGAATTTTTCGTGCAGTTTTAAGAGCTGATCCTAATTTTGATGATGCACCATGGCCGTCGGTGTCTCCTGATGCAAAGGATTTTGTGAAAATAATTCTTAACAAGACTTGCGCGCAGGCCCTTACACATCCGTGGCTTTGGGGGCAACATGCAATTCCATTGGATATTTTGATTTTCAGATTAGTCAAAGCGTATATTTGAGCTTCTCCATTGAAACGGGCAGCTCTGAAGGCAGTGTCAAAGTCGTTGACAGAAAATGAATTATTTTACCTCAGATCACAGTTTAAACTTCTTGAACCCAACAAGGACGGAAAGATTTCCCTTGAAAACCTCAGATCGGCCTTAATGAGGAATTCAACTAAGGCTATGAAGGAGTCTAAGGTTCTCTATATTCTCAATTCGATGGAACATCTTGCTTCAAGAAAGATGGAATTTGAAGAGTTCTGTGCTGCTGCAATTAGTATATATCAGCTGGAAGCCCTGGACCGGTGGGAGCAGATTGCAAGCAGTGCATATGAATTCTTTGAACAGGAGGGGAATAAAGTTATTTCAGTTGAGGAACTAGCTCGGGAAATGAATCTTACACCTACCGCACATACAGTTCTGCAAGATTGGATCAGAAGCACAAATGGGAAACTAGGTTTTCATGGGTTTACGAAGTTTCTTCATGATGTAACAGTGCGCTCAAGTACCAGGCCTCAATAAATGCTTCACAGGTCTGGATTTTGGCCTGCATAAGATGAAGTAACTATTTCTCCTTTCGATCGGTAAAGTTGCAACAATTATCCACTTAATATTTCAGGATGGAGGAGCGCACCCAACCCAGCTGTGTGTCGAACAACCATTTGAATATAGCTGCGTATTAAACAGCCTGCGCATTGAATAGCCATTGGAGTATAGCTGCGCATTGAACATCCTGCGTGTTGAACAACCATTTGAGTGTAGATGCGCGTGCCTGCTACTTCCATGAATGTAGCTGCGCGTTGAACAACCTACAAGCCTAACATTTTGGCGTCTCAAAGGTATACAATTTCAGCATTCCTCCCTATCTCTTTCTCATTGTTTGGAAAAGTGTTACTGATTAAGGTCAGACTGCATGCAACCATCTCAGATATTAATAATTATGCTCAATATTGCAACAAACCAGGAGATTCCAGTGGGTTTAGAACTTTGGTTTTTCATGATCATTTTTTTCATATGATTGAATTAAAGGTGAGCTATTTGAATTGTGTTTCTCTCGCGCCATAAACTTAATGAAAGCAAAATAACCCTGAGAAATAATCCCTACAAATGCGCATAAACCACGTCTTTCTCCTCATGAACACTTGCACACAATAATTGATGAGTGCCGGACTTTGTTTAATTGATTGATGTGTTTTTGCACAAAACATATTACAGGTTTCTATTTGTAAGAGGGAGTTGAATTCTTTGAATATTTTATCTAACGATGTACAGGTTGATTATGCAAAGTAGCAATTGTGATTAATGCCCCAAATCAGTGAAACTCCTACTCTGAACATTCGATAGTGGATCTCAGCCACACATTTACACTTTCTGAATTTTAGAGACCATATTGCTCTTACAAATTGTAAAACTAATGCAAATGGGCATTCTCTAATTCCTGAACACAATGTGCTTAATCTTAATTTGTTTTTTTAAAGTCACTTCATGCAGTAATTGATGATTACACGAGCACAAAGGCACAGGTATACAAATGCATTTTATTTTCTTCGCTTTGCCCCATTCCTACTTATTTTTGCATTCTACGATTCTCTCACGAGGTTTTAAGTGCAGGATTGGTACTAAGTTTGATTGTAGGAATGAAGACGCTTGCATTCCATGCTGAAGTGACTTTCAAAAATCACAAAATATTTTGAGAAACATGCTATGATAAGCGAGCTTGAAGGAGCTGTTACACCTCATGAACATCCTGACACTTGCTGTTACATGAAAATCATTGGAAAACCCTTTTGCGTCTTGAAATATCTCCTCGCATTCCTCCTTCACAGCAGATTGATCATCCATGTGTTGCAGCCATTTTCCATTGCCTTATCTTTCCTGATTTCTCGCACATCTATTTTTCTGAGCAGCATACATCATTTGCTTTATCATTTTCAGTTCCCTTTTGCCTTCTTTCTCTATTCTAGTTTACCTTCTCAATAAAACCAGTCACCTCCTTTTCCACAATTACACTTCCTTGATTTCATTTCCATAAACCCTGTCACTGCTGAGATCTTTGTTATATTCCTACCAAATATTTTGTATAAATTCGCATTGACTGATGTGGGATTCCTTAAGGCCCACCTTTCAACAGTCTTTCCCCATCGGCTTCAGCACCTTATCTGGGATATAGACTAGATTCCATTTTGAGTACCTAGAGGCTTGCATGCCTTAATGGCAAGTTCTGTCGCTGACGATCATGGGAATACATCAATGTCCCTTGATCATCAGATCTTGCAAGTGGCTTGACCTCAGCACATCCATTCGCACTTCGCAAGATGTACTCGGGTACCTTGGCACTCATTGACATCAATGGTGATTTGCCTCGCACTGGTTAACGGCATTCATCAATGGTCGGTAATCCAGTGATTTCTCTTCATGCTCGACATCGACACATCCATTCGCATGATTAGAATTGTACTATCAGGTTTGTAGCAGATGAAGAATATACACTTTTTCCTGATTCCCTCAGCAGTTACAGCAGCTTGAATTCATCTATGAGAGTCTGCCAGTTCCACAGCACCAGTTCAGATTCCTCCACTTCCCATTCTCTGATTCAGTAGTGATAGTCGTTGCAGTTCCTGTAGCTGCTGTTACAACCATCATTGTTATAGCAGTCGCTGTTACGACAGTTACATCAGTTCCGGCGGTTGTTGTTTTAGCAGTTCCAGCAGTTGTTGTTACAATAGTGCTGCTACAGCAGCAGTCCCCTTTCACATGTTCCTACAACAGTTCCATCTTTCACGTTACAACAACTACGCTATTCATAGCTACATTTTCATGATCCTACACCAGTGACACCTTTCATCTTCCAGCAGTTGCAGTCACATATTCTTTGTGCCCGCCGATATAGTAGTTGCAACTACAGTACCAATCACGATTTCCTGATCCAGTAGCCGCAACAACTACATTCCTATTCCATAGTTCATCTACATTTTGGTTGAGTGGAGGTATGTTGTTTTCTAAGCTTTGATCATGAAATTCCTTCTATGCTGACTTGAATATTTTGGAAAATTCCCTCACTACACTTCATTTCATTTTCCCTTCCATGACCTACACTATGTTGCATGAGGGCATACAACCGATTCAGTTGGGGGGGAGAACTATATTCATAGTCACCACATATTTACTACCACCATTCCATTTTTCCATTATCATCATTCCATTTTCACTCCATTTACCATTCCCAAAAAAAAAAAATCTTTTCCAATGATCCCCTGATGCACTTTACCTCATGCATTGATATACATATTGGCATGATTCATAAAGAAAAGGCTTTCTTATGCACAATTATGCTTTCTATGCACATTAATCGCTTATCATTTTCAGTGAGTGTATGGTTAGATGCAGCTAGAAAACAGAGGACTAAATAAATGTTGTTAACACAAGAACCAACCATAAGGAAAATGTGAGCTGTTACTCATGCATTTCACATCATGAAATGAATGTTGTTAACACAAGAACCAACATTCTTACATTCATGGTTGTCACACAAGAACCAACCATAGGAAAATGCCAGCTGTTACTCATGAGCTGTTATATCTTGGAAACATTCATCATTAAAAAGGCATCATCAATCAAAGCCAAAGTTTAGATGCCAAAGGTTCTTAAGAAGATCCATGCATGGTTGCATGAGGACATGCAACACCTTGAGTTGGGGGGAGATGTTGAGTCTCAGAAATGTCCCTTTTTCATCCACTTTATCTTCTGCATTCCTCACATTTCATCGTCCCATTAACCTTTTATCATACCATTTCCATACATATCTGTGGGTTTTACATTAGTATTTTCCACTTTATTCATTTTAGTATTATAAGTGAATTTATGATTAAATATTAGAAAATATACATGTTTTTCATATATATCTCAATTATGTGTGAGCTTTGTAATGTGTAGGAATATGTAAATGATTAATTCAAAGAGACTTCTTGAATATCTCTTACACCATTCCAAAGGAGACAATTATTCAAGCCTATTCTTAAGGAGAAGATCATGGAAGATTTGGTTGGCATATCTTATCTAGGATTCATGAGGATTTGAAGGAACCATAACTTGTAATAAGAGGAAAGTGGTTGAGAGTAGTTGAGAGAATAGTGGATCTGTTCTTATCTTTTTCTTAAGGCCTCTCATGTATAAAGGAGAGTGCTCCCTCTCCATTCCATTAAGTTGTAATTAAGTTAGATTAAGCTTGTAGGAGGGTTGTAATGGAAGTGGATTGGATTGGATTTTGTATTTGTTAGATTAGTATTTGATTTGAGATTCTTAATGTGATTCAAGCTTTCATTATCGTGCTTCCATGTTTGTCAATTGATTATTGATTTGTGGATGTGAGCTCACATATGTCATTGTTGTTAAATATTCACATGTTGTATTTCCCTTACGTAATTTCATTCTTTCCTAGTTAGTGTTTCAATGCTTTTCTAGATTAATTTGATTTCAGCAAATTAGACTAAGTTAGATTAGATCTACTTCAGTCCTGCACAAACAGTGAACGTGCTTCGTTAGTTTACGTACCCCGGATTGACAAGTAAATAGTTGGGCAACTGCACTGCAACGTAATTATTACGACATATATTTCGCCTAACAAGATCGATCCAGTAAGAGTGGAGGAAATTCAAGAGCTGTCAATACCAAGGTCAAAAAGAGGCATTTAGTCCTTTTTAGGCAAGATAAAATTTGTCAGGAGATTCATTCCAAATTTCTCCGAGCTAGTAAAGCATATAACATTCATGCTAAAAAAGGATGCAGAAATCAAGTGGACCGACCAGGCAAGAAATTATTTTGAAGAAATTAAGGAAGCCATCATGGAGGCCCCAACCCTAATTAGTATTGACTACACCAAGGGTTTTTACATTTTCTCTTTTGCATCTTATGACACAGTGGCAACTGTACTATTACAAAAGAATGATGAAGGTCTTGATCATCCAATTGCTTTCTTTAGCAGAACCCTGAGAGATGCTGAGCTGAAGTATGACCCAATTGAGAAGTAGGCTTATGCCCTCATAAAATCTTTGAAGAACTTTAGAATCTACATTCTCCATGCGAAGGTCATTGCATATGTCCCTTCAGCTGCTGTGAAGGATGTTTTGACTCAGCCTGACATTGATGGGAAGATATCTAAGTGGATTTCCAAACTCATTGAGTTCGATGTAGAGGTGAAACCCACCAAGTTGGTAAAAGGACTAGGTCTGGCCAAAATCATGGCCAAAGAAAACTATGAACTGCTGGGAATGAATTTCACATACGTCAGGTCAGCAAAGGTGTAGACTATGGTGGCAACTGAAATAGAGGAAAATCAAGGTCAGAATAATAGTCCAACAGTAGCTGAGAACATATCTTCATGTGAGTGGTACTCAGGTATCGTTCAATTTTTGCTAAAATTAGAAGTTTCTCCTGATCTTACTCCTAACCAAGCACGAGGTCTAAAATTGAAATCTGTTAAGTTTTGCATAATTGACAAACTGTTGTATTGGAGGGATTAGTCAGGGATTTTGTTAAGGTGTATAGATAAAGAGGAAGCAGAGCAGGTCATGCATCACTTTCATTCCATTACATGTGGAGGCCACCACTACTGGAAAACCATATCCCACAAGATATAAAAGCAGGGTACTATTGGCTAGTCCTTTTTGCTGATGTATGCACTTTTGTAAGGGCCTGTGACCAATGTCAAAGATTTGTAGGGAATCAGCAGCTCAAATCCTTGCTCCTTAGGCCTATTATAGTGAATGGGCCTTTCCAACAGTGGGGTCTGGATTTCATAGGTAAAATAAATCCATCTTCTAGTGGAAAGTATAAATGGATCTTAGTAGCCACTGAATACTTTACCAAATGGATAGAAGCAATACCCACCAGAAATGCCACTCATCAAGTCATCATAAGATTCTTATATGAGAACATCTTCAGCAGGTTTGGTTGCCCGGTAAGGTTAGTAACTGATAATGCACAAGCCTTTAAAGCTGGGGAATTGGTTGAGTTATGTGAATCAATGGGTATTCAACTGGTGCACTCCACATCCTATTACCCACAAGGAAATGGCCTGGCTAAGTCATCCAACAAAAGCTTAGTCCGGATCATTAGGAAATTGCTAGAGACAAATCATAAAAGCTGGGATTCAAAGCTTTAGTTTGCCTTATGGGCTGATAGGGTGACAGATAAAATATCCATAGGGACTTCTCCATTCAAACTAGTTTATGGCAATGAGGCCATCTTCCCTATCCAGCTCACCCTTCCAGTGGCAAAGTTCTTTCAGGAAGAGGAAGATGAACCAAATGATATGATGAGAAGGATGATGGATTTGGTGGAGTTACAATAGATCATGGAGCAAGTTGCAGGAAAATAAGAGGCTCATCAATAGAGGATAAAGGGCATGTTTGACAAAAGAGAAAAGGCAGACAACTTCCAGGTTGGGGACTGGGTCCTCAAGTGGGATGCTGTCAGACAGGACAAGGGGAAATATGGAAAATTTGACTCTTTATGGATTGGCCCTTTTGTTATAGACTAGGTATATGAGAATAACACCTTCAAATTGCAGAATTTGGAAGGTCAAGAGGTATTCGATGGCCCAGCAAATGGGCGGTTCCTAAAACTGTATTTTATTTGAGGATCTGAGGCCTTATAATTGTAAATTAGTAGATTGTAAGTTGTTTTTGATTTTGGAATAAGACTCCATGCCCAATGGAACAATAGAGAATAGTGTTAAGTTACTTAGTTGCTTTTAGGGAAAGGCATTTTAGTCTAGGGTTCTTGGGACCTCACAGGGAGGTTCCCATCCTCGAGTAGGAGCCAGATGTTATCTCCCAAATAAAATAAATTTATTTTTGATAGTATGAAGAATTTAAATGATGCAATGAAGGATATGAACATCACTAACAGTTTTGAAGACCTCTATTTTTTTATGCAAATTTCACAAAGTTGTGGTTTCGGTGGCTTGGGCAAGGATCAGAACATCTCATTAGCCACCAAAAGATGGAAGAGAAATGGTGAGTGGAAGACCCCTTTGGTAGTTAGGCATATTGCTAAAAATTTTACTGCCATCAGAACATTTTTAGACAGTGATCGGAGGTGTAGTCCTCTATTTTTCTACCACTGTGGACAGGATAGTGGCTAAAGGTTCCGCCACTGTGGAGAATATACCTGTTAAAAGTTTCGATGGTGAGAATATTTGGAGTTTTGATCATCGACATTGCGGAGTCTTTGTTCAGTATGGTGCCGCAATGGCAGAGAATATAGTGACTAAGCATTCCGATTCAGACTTCCAATGACCTCCGACAGCGATGGAATCAGATCAGAAGAACTAAGGATTAAGCAGTGGCGAGGTAAAACTGAAAGGTGCCGAAATGTACGTGATATGAAAAAGAAAAATGATGCCAAAGTCAAGTAACAGAAGTCAAAAATTGAAAAGACTAAACTGTCGACCAAATAGTTCATTGCGGAGCTGCAATGGTGAAAGAGAAACTTACTACGTGGTCCGCAAGCAAATGAAACTTCAGCATCGAAACTCAGAATCACTAGCCATCGGTAGGATAGTGAAATTGGAAGCTGCAATGACAAAAGAAAGAAGATGAACAACTTCGATACTGTAGTTATTACCGCTCCCGATCATCGATGTGTTAGTTATGGAGAACGCCGATTAGGAGCGCAGATGTGATAAAAGAAGAAACCTCTGACTGTTGATGAAGAAGCCATCACGACACTGATGATCTAAGGAGCACCGATACTGTGGCAACAAAGAGACTTGGAGCACCGAAATGGTGGAAGAAAGAAGACTAAAGGTCTGATTCAAACTTTGACGATATGCTTCCGACTGCAATAAAACTAGTTTGTTTCACCTCTGAAACTGCGGAAATCATTCTGACTTGAGGCGTCGATGAAATAGAAGACAAAGCTTCTGATTGACGACTATGGCACCAAAGTAAAAAGGGGTTTTCAGGAAGATTGAACGAGATGAGGCACTTTAGTTAAACGTCGATACACTAGTTGTTGGTGGAAATTTCACTGCAAACCAGCAGTAGTGGTTATCAGCTACCACTTCAGTCATTAAAAGATCACCCAGTGAATTAGATCTTCACAATGAATAAACAAATTGTTAGCAAGGGTTTGAAGCCCTAATCGGGAAAAAACTATGAATTTCATTTATTTTTGTGTAAACAGATCAATTTTTTAGGATCTGTAACTTTTGTAAAACGCTATAAATCCCATGATTATTTCATTTATATAGGTTTGACCATGGGGATTTGTGATCTTGTTCCATTATCAAGTGTCTCATCTGGTTTATTCTAAGTATAAGCTCTTTTGTTGTGATTTGTTCAGCCATCTCTTTCTTTACTGTGTTTATTGCCTGAATGTGCATTTAGGTAATTTTCAGATTTATTAAAGGGCCAATAGCTGTCATCCTATTGGTTATTTAGTGATATTTGATTTATAAACACCATCCTCAGCATGATTTAGCCATTTATATGCATGTGTTATGTGTGTAAGTCTTCCAGCCTGGTGAGTTCTCCATCCCTACACCTTTTGTCAAACTACTGAACAAGTTGTAACTAAATCCTTGTGATTGAGTGAACCTCATGCATGTCTAGAGAGTGGGAGGTTATATAGGTTATCCGATTTGATCCAATTCATGAAAACCAAAAACATTTTAAGTTACCAGGCATCCTCAAGCTACAACCTAGAGGAGTTTCCTGGAGAGATAACAGGGGGGTAGACCCTATTAAGTTACTAAGGAAAAATGATTTAGTATGATGATGTTAAACTGAATGAGTTACTAAGGATTTTGAGATTTAACCATAAACAACCATATATGACAAGACACAAAAATGAGCACACGAAAGCACAATGCTGAGACACAATATATATATAGAAAGAAAATAGCCAGTGCCTTAGAATGGAGTCATAAAATAATCAATGTACTTGCATGTGCTTGAAGTGAAAGTTTTGCGATTGCCTCTTGGTACGTTTTAAGTTAGTGTGAAGTATGAATAAATTAAATTAGGCGAGGGGGGGACTCCAGATATACCCGAGGGTACTTGGAGTATGTCCAAAATGAACCTTCACGACTACCCGCAAGGAATATGTGGGATGAATGGAGTCTCTAAGACTGTTGTTCATAATACACCTGAAGGTGTAATAGATATCGGCACCTTGAGGTCACTTTTCAGGAGTTCCCGCTTCCTTTGGGTATTTTTCCACCGTTTACGTTTTGATCGAGGCGTTGGATTTTCTCCTGATGGTAGTTGATTGGGGAAGGTGAAGACTAATTAAACTAGTCACTCATGTTGCTTTTGATGCATCTTTACTGATTGGATGAACCATAGCCAAGTGTAGAGCATACACACCGGAGTCTTGTCAATTTTAGTGAGTTTTAAAAGGTGTGCTTTCTTAGAAAGAAAAATACTCCATGAACCTCTTTCGTTCCAAGTGGACCTCAATCGGGGAATGAAGGAGGTGGTTTATTTTAGAACAATTACTTACATAAATTAAAGATAAGCAGCAAACATAAACAAATCACAAGTTTTCTAATTATTCCTACCACGCATCTCTTTCCCCTTGCAGGTTAATCGGGAAGTCATGGGGTAAGTATTCAAGTTACTTTGATAATGTAATATGGAATATATGATAAAGTAATCAAATCATGTTATTATATAGGAATGAAACTAATCTAAATCGAAAATAAGTAATACAATGTGAAAAATGACAAAAAGGCATGAATCCCCCCGGGGGGGATGGGGAATGGGCTCAAAAGAGCCTATTCAGAGAAATTTTTTATTATTTTCTGTTACAATATCAGTAAAATTATCTGAATACTCTTGGTTCTTATACAGGATGAAACCAAGGCTTTACAAATTTCCCAAAATTTAAAATTATGGTAAACAGGGAGACCCCTGGGGGGATTCAGATGATCCAAAATCCACTTTCGAACCGCAGCTTGTCATTT
Source organism: Pseudotsuga menziesii (assembly GCA_001517045.1). Taxonomy (NCBI): domain Eukaryota; kingdom Viridiplantae; phylum Streptophyta; class Pinopsida; order Pinales; family Pinaceae; genus Pseudotsuga; species Pseudotsuga menziesii. The sequence continues at coordinate 111,520 of LPNX010612711.1, forward strand.
TTATGTTATCCCTGATAAAATACAGTGAGATTATTAGAATGAAATATTCCCAAAATCAATTTGAAATTACCTTTTTGTCAGCCTACTTTAAACCAAACAAAACTAAGTAAAAACTAGCTAAAACGGTGAAAAAGGAACTAAGGAAAGCAAGCTTTCCTTGGGATCTTGGCTTGCTGTTTGGAAAACCAATAAAATATGCACTGATTACTGGATTTAATATTTTTAAAACATAAAAATAAATATAGAGCATGCAACCTACAAAATCTCTTTAAAATCCAGAGCATGCAACCTACAGATTCTCTTTAAATTGACATGCAAAATGGACAATTTCCATAAACTAGGTCTAGAATGCTTTATGAAACCCTTTAGGAATGTAGTCTAGATTATGAGACTTGAAATAATATACATATGTAAGTTTTAATTTGAAATGATAGATCTGAATAGGTGTTAGATTAGGGGTTTAAGAGAAATATAGAGAGAGGGGGGTTATAGAGATAGAGAGTGGTTGGGTATGGGTAATGGGATGAGGATTGGGGGGTTTATTTAAGAGAGAGAGAGAGAGAGAGAGAGAGAGAGAGAGAGAGAGAGAGAGAGAGAGATATTTGGGGCATTACATGTTTTTTTGAGTGTGAGGGAATTCAAAGGTAATGGGGGAAGCATAAGGAGAGATATCGAGAGGGAGGTCATTATAGGAGATTTCAACTCAAAATGGGTCTTTCAACCCTAATTCAAATTCCATGTCAGCATGTGTCAACCAATGATATTGATTTGGATTTGAAATACCGTATAGGTCTTAAACAATTTTTTAATATAAATTTGGGGATAGGTATCATAAAAAAAACTACTTTTTTTGTTCGTATTTTTGACATATTTCCCTGTATTTTTACTCAAATTTCGATCGAGAGAGCTCATTGGATGCAGAATTAAATTTTGCATCCAACAGGTACCCACTCGACATACTTTTGACAGACCCCGCTACCCCAAAAACAAGAAAAACCTGAAAATGTAATGATGATGTCATCATCACATTTTTTCAGTTATTTATTATTTTTGGGGTAGTGGGGTCCATCAAAAGTATGAAGAGTGGGTACTTTTTGGATGTGGAATTTAGTTCTGCATCCAACGAGCTCTCCCAATCAAAATTTGAGTAAAAACATAGGGATATATGTCGAAAATACCAACAAAAAAAGTAGTTTTTTCTTTTCTTTCTCCAAAATTAATAAATATTATTATTATTATTATTATTATTATTTTGTATTTGGAGTAATCAGTAACTAGCTGATTTCGTACTCGCGTGACATGGGGTCAATTCCCACCACTACCATTATAAACTCAAGGAGAATACACTGATCCCCACAATGCATCTCAGGCTGCAATGAGGTTTGAAACCTTGACGTGCTTAACAACTCGTACACCTTAAGAAGTGCACAGTTTCCAATTGATCTAAACCTCGGGGGGTAAATAAATATTATTTTATTATTTTTCTTAGGAGGCCCATTTTAAGTTGAAATTTCCTCTAATGGGGAGTATATGCATAGAGAGAGATAGATGGTGGGTGGGTGGTTAGTGGTAGGGGGAGGGTTATTAAGACGAACATAGAGATGAGATTATGACTATTAAGAGAGAGAGAGAGAGAGAGGTGGATAATAGTATGAGAGAGAGAGGATATGGGTAAAGAGATAAAGAAAGGGGATGAAGGGATAATTGTTCATGGGCTTAGGGAGGGGAAAAGGGTTGCAGATAGTGGTAGGTGGAGGATTAGGGGAAAGAGAGTGGGATATTTAAGGGTTAGGGAGAGGAGGGGAGAAAGAGAAAAGGGAGTAGGGAGGTGAGTGGTTGGGGTCTGAGTATTGGATTGAGAGTGTGTGCAAGAAAGATAGAAAGAAGGGAGTGTTAGGGAGAAGTGGAAGGGATAGAGGGGTTGGATTTATGGGTGGGTTGAGGTGGAGGAGTAGAGAGTTTAGATAGAGAGGTAGAAATGGTAGGGATATTAGGTGAGAGAACGGGTTAGTGGTAAGACAAGTAGAAAAGGGGTTAAGGGGAGAGAGACCGGGGGATGCTATGAGTAGAGAGACAAAGGTTAGGGTGAGAGAGAGTGGGGGAGATAGAGAGAGAGAGAATGAGAGATTATGGGGTGATTATGGGTAAGGGTAGGAGAGGGGTTGGGGTAGAGAAAGAGATGGAGATCAAGGAGTTTAGGTTTTTTGGGATTAAGAGGGAATTTAGAGAGAACATAGGGTTAGAGAGAGAGAGATAAGTGAGGGGTGATTTGGGTCAGTGGGGAGGTGGGAAGTTGGTGGAGAGAAATAGATAAATATTGAGGGGATTAGGATTTTTGGGAGGAGGAGGGAAATTAGTGGGAAAGGGGTGTTACTAAGGGGAAGAGAGAGATATAGTGACATTTGGGAAGGTGATTAGTTGTATTAGGGAAGGGGGGTTATCATACATATATATGGAGTGGTTAGTGGTAATAGTAGGAGAGATATCTCTGAGATGAGAGGTGTTAGATATTGACAAGGAGCTTATGGATATAGAGAAATAAGGATTGAGGGAGGGTGGATGTTAGGGAATTGGGGGCGAGAGAAAGGGGTGGGATTTAGGGGTAGGTGGTGTATTAGGGGAGAGAAAAACTAAGATGGGGTTTTAGTAATGGTGAATGGGAGGAGGAGAATGCAAGAGAGAGGAAGGAGGGTGGTTAGTTGGAGGTTCTGGGTATGTTAGCTGAAAGTATGGCATGGGTACTGGCTTGTGTGTGATATTTAAAATCATGATTCTAGTTCGTTGGAGGTTCTAGGTATGTTAGATGAAAGTACGGCATGGGTATTGGTTTGTGTGTGATATTTAAAATTACAAGTATGCCATGTATTGGTGTGTTGAGGAAAAGGGGGGAAACACTTTGAGTTTTATTGAATAAAGAAATGTGATTCTACTATGGATCTAGGTTTGATGGAGATTTAGGGTCTTGTCTTTGTTTCTAAATGCATGCATTGAAGATAGAAAATGAACAAATTGCAAGTAAAGCTTTGGTCTTTATAATTGCAGGAATGTGATCTATGAATCAAGCGCTGAGTATGATTTATGTCAATTGCATATAGTATATCCACAGCAAAGAATACATGCATCATAATTATGGAATGCAAAAGGGTTCCACATTTTAAACTATACTATAAATGTTTATGAGATCTTGGTATGTTACTATCAATCCCTGAATCAAAACAAGATTTGTACGATGAAAGATCAAACTGGCTGCAGAATAAGCAATCTGATGACTGTAATGAAGTAATTTTATAATACTGCAATGTGTTAGAAATGGAATGACAATCAAGATACTGAAAATATGAAATGATTCCCTTATCATGAAATCTTTGATCATATAAAGGTATGAACAAATAAAGAGAGTGAAACGATTCTCTGTGTTAAGAAGTTTTGAGAGCCTGAAATGACTCTCTGTGTTATGTATGAAATTACTCTGTTCTGGGGCCTCTAGGAGCATTAAATAACTTTATGTTTCAGAGGGCTTAAGAGTATGAAGTCCTGAGTGAACATATAAAAGGAAGTGAGACAAAGAACTTGTATATTATGTGCAAATATAGAGGATCTTTGAGGACTGTGTTGTAGCTATAGGAATAATAGAGATGTTGTCTTTCATGTCCAAATGAACAGATCATTCAAAGTATGTGGAGTTCCAGGAAGACAGAGGATCCATTTTCCAAATATTAAATTGCTGGTATGCTCATTTTGTGTAATGTACTGAAAATGAAAGTGTAGATGTGTGAATTTTTTGAAAGCATTAGGACTGTGTGGAAACTATAGTATAGACTGGGATATTGAGGACTGTGTAAGAAGGTTTAAGGACTGGGTGTAAAAAGGAATGAGGACTGTGTGTTAGTTGCATATTTATAGTATGCATATGAGGCTCTGAAGAGGAGAATTTAGGTGCATGAATTTTTGTGACTGATCAGGTATTGACATATATTGAACATGATATTTTGATCACCAGACATGTGAAGGCATATATGAGTTCAAATATGTAGGTAATATGACTGTGTAAGCAAAAGAGAAGCAGATCTACAACTCTGGGTTGGAATTGCATATAAAATTGTCTTCAAGGTGGCTAGGTGGAGCAAGGAAGAGAATTGGTGTCCTCATATTCTTAACATGTTGGTGCCTACAAACTATGAGTAGGTGCTTACAGTGACGATTGGTGTCCTCACCATGTTAACAGGTGGGTTCCTATAAGATTGAACAATGTAAGTGGTTAGCACTGCAAAGAGGATTGGTGTCCTCATTAGCTGAAAAAGTTGATGCCTTGTCAGATTGAGAAATGTAAGTGGTTAGCACTGTAAAGAGGATTGGTTCCCTCATTAGCTCAACAAGTTGATGCCTTTACAATTCATTTGAAAAATCAATTGCAAAGAGGATCTTTTGCTATGAGGTCAACCTTCTGTTATGACATCAACAATTCCATAAGCTTGGGCTTTTGTTATTGAAATAAAATCATGTCTCTTCGTCCATCTGGTGGATCGCCCCACCACTCTAATAAGGGACATAAATAAAATAAATCACTTGGTGGACTTGTTTGTCTAAATATTAGAGGCAAAAGGTGAGTGATCCCGGTGAAGACAAAAGGTTCAAGGCTGAAGGCCATTCTTCCCTTGGTTAAAGGATAATTTTTTTCCCCGCTAAAAAGGTGTAAGTGGATACTTGCTATAGGGATTGGTGCCCCTCACAGGTTGAAACCTGTAAAGAATGTAATTCTTGTTTAATATAAGAAAAACCTTGTTTTTTCTCCCTTATTGGGTTTCCAAGTAAAATAAATATCTGTGTATTGTGACTTGGTGTTGATCTCTGTTGATATGATTGATTATGTGATGATTGTTTAAAATTGTAAAAGTAAAAAGTGTTAAAATTTGTCAAATACTGATTTACACCCTATCAGTATTGGTGTATATTCCAATAGATGGAAAGAAAATCCCCATACCATTTCAACCCATGTCCACACCTACAGTAACATTGTACTCTTAATGTAAGCATGGGGGATGTCAAAGATGAAAAGGAGAAATGAAAAATCAAGCATGAAAAACTATTCCTCAAGTGCTTATTGAGAAAAGATAGAAGAGGAGAAGCCAATGTTGTGCTTGAGGAAGGTGAATAGTTGGGATGCTTGGCCTTACAACTAAACCATTCTTCTATTACTCATGCACCACAAAAGAACAGGGGTTCTTTGGGTGAGAGTAAGGAATTACTGCCCAAATTCCCATGTGAATATGGAGACCTTCAAAGATATGGTGAGAACATGGTTACCAATTAAGCATAGAGTTATATTTGATCCCTGAGATCTGCTATTTCAAAATAAAATAAAATTCGGATAAGCCCATCTTCCAGAAGTCTTATCCACAATCTATAACTAAGTTATCCATGTCACGCTTGAATTGGAATACAATGAATTCAAGTATTCACATAAGGAATCCATGTCATTGAATAAACATACCCTAGTTGCAGATCCTACAACCAAACCCAAAATATGCGATACACAACAAAATTCTAAATGCTTATTTAGATTAAGTAACTAGGATTTAAACCCTTAATATTTACCTGGGAAATGGTTGGGATCGAATGTAGTGACGAAGGATTCATCGAGGGCACCAATTAGTAGCGACTCTCCTATTTCCAATTCAAAAAATATACTCTTGTCCAACTATGAGAAAAATAAATACAATCTGTGTTAGGCATTATAAATTCCATAACCTAATATATATCAGCCAAAGAAAACATCTTAGGAACAAATTAGCACCCACCGTCGGGTAGCGATGGCAAACGATCTGTTTAGTGATGGAGGTGCAGTAAACAAGGTAAGAGGCATGCACTATAATTCCCCCAGTGTGATCCTTATGGGCGTGTGTTAAGAAATGGTATTTCTTCTTAGACAAAGAGAAATATATCCAAGTGTACACTGAAAATGGAAGCCTCTCCACCATTTCCATTCCCATTTTAAGACAAAAGGCAGGGGCAAACACAGGAATGACGAAAACAAAATTTGGTCGACAGTTGTTTCAATTTAAAACCCCAAACCCATCGACTACAAAATTACCTTTTACATGCGTAAACATAAATAACTCAATATTATGTGTCGCTAAATTACCTTTTAATGCTAAATGTTATGTTATTTTTTAAATAGGATGTAGGTTTTTTAATTAGTATTTAGTAAAATCTCTTGCCACAAGCTGCTATTCAAACCCAAATGATAAAAATATTTATCAAGTAAAATACCAGGAAATGAAGTCACCATAGATATGCTTGATCATGATCATGCTCTCCAATCCAGGACATTGGAGCATAATCTTGAGGCACTTCTTTTTGAAAATATCAGTACGCTTAGAGCTTGTAGCTATGGAGTCTCATAGAATACGAGGTTCATTATGAGGAGATCAATGTGTTTTTCAAATGCACTAATTTGGTTATTCCATTCTGTCAAGTTGTGTGCTCCCAAGTAGGAATGCTATCCACTTTCCCCTTCATCCCTCAAGATCAAGTTGGGTCAGAATATCCTTTATAGTGCTGGTGGGGACATGAGCAATGATATGGGAATGTAGGATGTAAATTTGGAAATCCTTTAAGGATTGCACTAGAGAATAGGATTTATTCTCTAGAATATTATACTTTAGGGGAGCATCTCTCAGGGTCTTTCTATAAAAAGAAATGGGTTGTTCATGTCCCTTAGTATTTTTCTATAGCAATACCCCTTCCACTATGTTCTCTGAGGAAAATGAAAATATGAGGAAGTATTTAGAAAAATCAGGGTTGGCAAGTACATGCACTTCATATATGGCCTTATTTATGTCTTCAAAGGATTTCCTATCTTTGAGAGTCCACGTGATCTCTTTATCCTTCCCCAACATATCAGTTATATACTTTACTATTTTGACATAGGAAATGATATATCTTCTTAGAAAGTTTACCTTCCCCAAAAAGGAATGGACCTCGACTTTATTTCAAGGGAGCTCAATTTTTCTTATCACCTCAACCCTTTTTGGATCTATCCTAATGCCTTCCTAAAAAATTATATGCCCCAAGAACTTCCCTTCTTTCATAGCAAAATTGACTTCTTTGGGTTCAAAGAGATGCCAGACTTTATGCATTTTTTGAACATCCTCAACATGTGGGAAACATGTTCTTCATTGGATTTAGAAAAGATAGTTATGTCATCTAGGTAGATGGCTAGAATATTATCCTTTTCATTGGTGAAGGCTATGTCCATATCCCATTGGAAAGTCGCTCCTACACTCATAAGTCTGAACGACATATTTGCATACATGAATGTTCCCCAAGGTGTTGCGAAGGTTGTCTTCTCTTGATTTTTAGGGTGCACCACTATATGAATGTATCCTGAGAAGCCATACAGAGTGTATATCCTCTATGAACCCAATACTCTCTGCAAGATATGGTCCGTTTTGGGAAGTGGGTAATGGTCCTTCAAAGAAAATCTATTCAAGTTCCTAAAATGCATACATATTCTTATTTCCCCATTATTATTCCTGACAGGGACCATATTTGCCACCCAGCGTGAGAATTTGAGGGCCACAATGATTTTGGACTCAAATAAATTCTTTATTTCATTTTCTACCAGGGGAAATAACTCAGGATTCATCCTCCTTAGCTTCTGTTTGAAAGGAATCTTGTCCTTCTTGATTGGTATGGAATGCTAGATTATGCTTGTATCAGAAGCCTTGAGGTCACTATAGCTCCAAGCAACACATCTGAATATTTGGAAATTGAACCCAGGTTTTAGAACAATTACACTCACAATAATTGCCAATTACACATGCAAATTACTCACAAAGGAGACTGAATATGGAGCAGAACACTAATCTGTATTGAATAAGTGTACAATAGCCAACCCTGTGAAGTCATAGGCTGCCACAATAAATAATTACATGAGAGATTCAAGTGCATGAAGATGCCATTCGAATTTGGTCAAAAGCAGGATTACTAAATCTAAGCAAATCCCCCATAGGTGCATAAAGCAGTTTCCAAATCTGTCTAGGAGCTCACGAATTGGAAAAATCAATTAGGAAAGATAATATATGATGGAAGGAAAACTCATACATTCTTTTCTTAGGAGAAAATAGTGGAGGATGATGAGGACAAAAAACAAGTTAACTTCACCTAGTCAAACTTTCCCAATTGCCTTAAAACTCAGAAAAAACAGGCAATAAAGCAGAAAAGCAGACATGCTCTAGGAAGGCCAAGAATAAATTAAATTTGATTCCAAGTGGTTTCCCAAGCACTCCATGACTCAAATTTATCAAGTTTGACCACTATGTATGTGTGGAGGACAACTTGCATAAGGTGGAATATGGAAACTAGGCAAACAAGACAAAAATTGGATAAATTAATGTCTAAGGTAGCTAACTATGGGTTGATTATTCTAACACCCCCCCTTAAGCCTGAATTATGAGTAAAATATCAAAAAATTATAGGGCCTAGCAACAAGGCTTAGTCACCCTTTACATACTGCATGTCCATTTAACTAAGGAAAGAGGCAAAAACCTAGTGGGAAAAATCCTCCCTTAAACATGGATAGTAAAACAAAATTTGAAAATCTTGTCATCACTCATGCTTCACAGCATGATCAGCAATCCACAGTAGTGATTTGAGATTGCTGAATGTCTTCTCACAAAAAACTTTGGTGAAGATATCTGCTACTTGTTCTGAAGATGAACAGAAGAGTAGGTGAATGGTGCCATCATGCACAAGCTGTCTGATGTAGTGCATATGGATCTCAATGTGTTTGGTTCTCTGTATTTGAACTGGATAATTATAGATTCCAATGGTACTCTAATTATCTCAATAGATAGTAGTTGATTATTCTGATTTGAAGCCACACTCAACAAGTAACCCCTGCAACCATAAACATTGAGTTGCTGCATTTACAACTCCTCTGTACTCTGCTTCTGTAGATGAGACTGCAATGGCACTCTGTTTCTTGCTTGACCAGTTGATTGGTCCTTCAAAAAGCATGAACACATATCTTTATGTTGACTTTCAATCCGTGTTGTCACCTGCCCAATCAATGTCAGTAAACCCAATCAAATCAAGATCAGATTTAGCTTTGTAGAAGATCCCATGAGTCCTTGTTCCCTGAACAAAGTTAAGGATCCTTTTGGATGCTCTCCAATGGATCTCATGAGGCTGATCCATGTATATTGAAGCCACACTCACTACATAATAAATATCAGGTCAATTATGTGTAAGATACAACAAACATCCAATCAATTGCCTATACAGTGTATTGTTTACCATAGGTGAAGAATCAGCTTCTTCAAGCTTAACTCTTGAAAGGAAAGAAGTCTTGCTTGGCTTGAAATCCTTCATGTTGAATTTGTTCAGAAAATCCAAGGCATACTTGGACTTATGTACTTTGATTCCATATTTTTTTTGAGCAATCTCGAGCCCCAAGAATTGGCTCAATAAGCCCAAATCAATCATTGAGAAGGCATGGTTCATTGCATCCTTCAAGGAGGCAATTTCATCCTTTGAGCTTCCAGTAATAAGAAGGTCATCAACATACAAAACAATGATCATTAATGAACCATGAATCGGCTTCAAATATACATTTGCATCTGACTTGCATCGAACAAAATTTAGTGATAGCAGAAAGCTCTCAATCTTGGCATACCAAGCCCTGGGGGCTTGCTTAAGCCCATAGAAAGACTTATTTAGCCTGCACACAAGAGATGGATTAGTAGAAAATCCTTGAGGCTGCTGCATGTAAATATATTTAGTGATATATCCATTTAGGAAATCACACTTCACATCCATGTGATGTACCTCCCACTGCTTTGAAGCTGCAATGGGTAAGGCTAGCCTGATGGAGTCCATCTTTGCCACTGGTGCAAAGGTCTCATTGTAGTCTATGCCATGTACCTGTTAGTATCCCTTGGATACCAATCTGGACTTGTATTTCAGAGGTGAACCATCAGCATAAAATTTGGTTTTGTAAACCCACTTACACTGAACTAGCATCCTCCCTAGGGGAAGATCAACTAGCTCCCAAGTGTTGTTCTTCTGGAGTGAGTTGAACTCTTCTTTCATGGCTGTTTTCCATCTTGGATAATTTGCTGCATATTCATATGTCTGTGGGTCTGATTCAGCCATCATATAGCATTTATTTGCAAACATAGGATCTTTCATGCATAGAGCACTCTCAAACTGAGATATAGTCCTCCTAGGATCATTATGATTTCCAGCTAGTTCTCCAGCTACATGAATGGTCTTTTCTTCCCATTTTGGTATTGTAGGAATGTTAGGATATGCAATTAAATCATCATTATCAGACATATTAGAGTCAGCAAGTTCAACTATCTCTTCACTTACATTCAAAGGTTCTAGTGGTGAAGAGGATTCTCCAACTTCCACTGCTGCTAGGGGCTCTTCTTGGAACTGAACACACCTTTCAATGAAGGCTTTGTTTGTGCTCAAATTTATCAGCTTGTACCCTTTTGAATCTTCAGAGTACCCAACAAATAGACACTCTTGGCTTTGGGGCTGCAAAGCCTTCCTCTTTTCCGTTGGAATTCTAGCCCAAGCCCTTGAGCCAAAAATCTTGAAATGGGTCACATATGGCTTGTGCCCACTCCATGCTTCAAAAGGAGTCATACCATAAATATATTTATGAGGCACCCTATTTTGGATATAGGCTGCACAGTTTATAGCTTCAGCCCAAAAATTTGGTGGCAAAGTCTTGGCCTTCATCAGCAGGTTCCCATCCCTTTCAGTGATCTGTTCTTCCACTCAGCAACACCATTCTGGTGTGGTGTGTAAGGGATAGAATGCTGCATATGAATACCTACATTTGCACAATATTGAATGAACTTAGACTTGAAATACTCACCACCATTTTCATATCTGAGGACCTTGAGTTTCCTCCCAGACTGGTTTTCATCCAAAGCCTTAAAGACTTTGAAGAGGCCAAAAACTTCAGACTTGTGTTTCAGAGAGTAAACCCAGCAATACCTGGAAAAGTCATCTATGAATGTCAATGCATATTTGGCCTGACTCATTGACATATGAGGAAATGGTCCAGAAAAATCACTGTGGATCAACTCAAGAGGTGAAGAGGTTCTCTCATGACTAGCTTTCTCAAATTTATGCTCTAGGTGTTTTCCTAAGATGCAACCTTGACAGACTCCTTTGGAAAACTTAATCTTTGGTAACCCTATGACCATTTATTTTTCACTAAGATCAGAAAGATACTTGTAATTAAGGTGGCCAAATATTTCATGCCAAATCTTGCTTGCCTCATTAGCATGAATCATAAGAGCAGAGGGATTTGAGTAGGGTAGGAAGTGTGAGAACATGTATACCTTCGAAGTGTGATTTGCAACTCCTTTTGCAATGAATTTACCACTTGAGATATCTGTGATCTCAACTTCATTAGGGGAGAATATGACCTTCTTTGGAGACCCTGTGTGGGTCATATGATACACTGATAAGAGGTTAGAGGCAAGACCTGGAACATACAATACATTGCTGAACTTACCATGGTCAAGATCAATCCTCCCTTTGCCCAAACTTTCAGTGAGAGAGTCATCTCCTAGTACAATTGGTGGACCTTTTGACATGTCAAGTGAGGCGAATTCCGCCTTGGTTGAAACCATATGTCTTGAAGCTCCAGAATCAATGATGAAACTAGGTGAGCTTGATGTGCCAACAACCAATGCATGAACTCTCTCTCTGTTTTCTAAATTTGATCCTCCTTCCCTCTTCTTTGAGCTGTCTATAAGGGAAATGCCATTCTTCTCCAGGATTTGGGTCAGCATGTCTATTTGCTTCTTCATGCAGGAGCTTTCGGAATGATTTCCCTTATTGCAGTATGCACACTTGCTCATTTCTCCTTTGTTCTTCTTCTTCTGGGGGTTCTTCTTGGAACCTTGAGGCTCCTCTGGAGACTTGTTCTTGTCTCTCTTTTGCTAAGGTGGATTCTTAGATTTATTCTTTCCTTTTGAATCCACCCTCAAATCTCCAGCAACCAGAGCTTGGTCTTTGGAAGGTTTGATGTTTCCCATCATCACCAATTTATCTTGTTCTTGTGTGAGAGATTCCATGAAATATGCAATGCTAGGCATTTTCCAGGCTCGAGATGTCAACTTTGTGGCATGGAAGGCCAATAAAAACACTGAATAGTTAGGGCCAAGCTTTGAGATTATGGCCAAAACTAGTTTCTCATCCTTCGTTTCGATCCCACATTGTTTTAGCTACAAAACAAGGGCTTTGAACTTGGAAAAATAGAGTTGGAGGGATTCAAAGCTATTGGGACTCAGGGAGATCAATTCATTTTCAATTTGATGTCCCCTCATCTCATCTATCTTACCAAAAATCTCAACAAGCTTCTCCCATACTTAATTTGGTGATGTTAATCCATCAAGATGGAAAAGGAGGTCTCTGGATATGCTCAGACACAAGAGACCATAGGCCTCATCCCTCCTGTTGTGCCATTTAATCTTCTCTGCAGCTGCATTGGGCTCTAATTATATTTCCATATTCACTCTGTAGAGGCCTTTCTCTCTCAACAATATCTCCATCTCTGATTTCCATTCAAAGAAGTTAAATGGAGTCAAGATGATCTTCTGAGATTGATCCATAGCTCAGAAATTGTCCCTTCAGTCAGCAGAATGCTCCCAGTCAATGATGTCGAACCTGTAATAAAAAATTGGAAGGATAGAAATTGATCTACAAAGGCTCTTATACCATGTGGAAATTGAACCCGGGTGTTAGAACAATTACACTCACAATAATTGCCAATTACACATGAAAATTACTCACAAAGGAGACTGAATATGGAGCAGAACACTAATCTGTATTGAATAAGTGTAAAATATCCAACCCTGTGAAGTCATATGCTACCACAATAAATAATTACATGATATATTTGAATGCATGAATATTCCATTCGAAGTTGGTCAAAAGAAGGCTTACTAAATCTAAGCAAATCCCCCATAGGTGCATAAAGCAGTTTCCAAATCTGTCTAGGAGCTCACGAATTGGAAAAATAAATTAGGAAAGCCAATAAATGATGGAAGGAAAACTCATGCATTCTTTTATTAGGAGAAAAGAGTGGAGGATGATGAGGACAAAAAACAACTTAACTTCACCTAGTCAAACTTTCCCAATTGCCTTAAAACTTAGAAAAAGAAGGCAATAAAGCAGAAAAAGAAGACATGCACTAGGAAGGCCAGGAATAAAGTAGATTTGATTCCAATTGGTTTCCCAAGTGATCCATGACTCAAATTTAGCAAGTTTGACCACTATGGATGTGTGGAGGACAACTTGCATAAGGTGGAATATGGAAACTAGGCAAATAAGACAAAATTGGATAAATTAATGTCTAAGGTAGCTAACTATGGGTTGATTATTCTAACAGAATATTCTTTCATCAATGAGATGTATTGTTTCTTGTATTTTGATGAGAGGGTCCTTGATATCTTAATAATCTTGGGATGCTTTTATGTCCTAATTTTAACATCTTCTACGTATTCACAACTTGGAACTAGCTGGAATTCCTTGGCAACATCGTTAGAATCAAAAATATTTTCTAAAGGAACTAAACCTATATGGATAGATTTACCTTTAAGCTGGAGGATTTTGCTTGCAACATAGATTGTTCACATATTCGTACTATCCATCAACCTCTTGCAACTTGGGTTCCCAAGTTTCCTCAGCTTCATCGCTCTCAACACCTTCAACAGGGGTAACACCCTCATCACAGGGAATTTATTTTGGAACAAGATTCTTGATTTGAAAGGGTTCTTGAGTTGGGGAAGTCTCCTTCAGAAGCTGATTTTCTTCATCAATACTCGATCCATCAAAATCCCCAGTGAGAGTGAGTAAATTTTGGATATGCTTGTTATCCTAAAAAACTTGCTATCTTTTGACATTATCAGGGACAAAGGGCTTGTGACTAAACTCAATTTCATATTTTCCCCTGGGGTGCATGGGAACCTTGGAACCACCAGCAGAAGTGGCCATAGAGTTAGATATATAATTATGCAACTTGGGGATTAGATTAAACTTGCACTCTTCAAAATATGCTATCAGGTCCTGGGGAACATTCCTGTAACTTCTCATTCTAGGTTGTCGGGCCTAATATTCCCGTGTCATTTTTTTGATGAATAGCTTAGAATATCCATGTATCATTACCATATGGACTTGAAAATCCTTCAGGATATGAATGGATAACACCATAGCCTCATACTCTGCCTCAACATTTGTATAGTCAAAGGAAAGTCTATAGGAGTAGTTCGAAGTTCTCCTCTTGGGGATCTCACCCAAATTCCATCTCTTTCCCCTTCTTTGCATGATGACCCATCAAAAATTACCTCCCATACTCCATCTCGGTCCTCCTGAGTGGGTACAAAGGCAGCGTGGTGTGAACTATAGTTGTATGCGTCTCCTTCTGTGAAGAAAATAGCTAATCCCACCTCAGTGTCCAGTGCATAGATGGGGTGGTTGTTTGGCCTTTCAGCACTAGTCACCATGTATGCTAACATTTTCTCCCTATAGAGCCTTATCTGTACTTCAAATATAGGGATAGTGGCATAGGACATATCCATTTGAAGGGCACCTTTAATCTTGGATTCCCAAGATCTTAATCACAACATCCCAAACTTTGGAGGAATGTTAGCTACAACTACATCCATGACCATGTTTTTGGCATGGATTTGGGCCAAAGAGATAGCCAGATATTTGATAAGCGCTACAAACCTGACTTTTCTGGAATCAAAAGAGAAAATTCTTTTGTATGGTTTGGTCACTTCCAATCCTAGTTCTTCCATGACTATCCTAGGCATTAGATTGTGGGAGGCTCCTGAATCATACATGTCATTGTGTAAGATGAAATTATGAATGTTTAGGATGGAATATAAAGGGGGAGTATATTCATCAACAAAATATTCTACATGGGGCCCAAAAATCAAGGTGTGATTATGCTACACATAAATCTCATAACCATCATGGGTTGAGGCCTTAGACTTCAGAATTTTCCCTCAAATCCCAAATTGTGAAGTTGGACAGTGTCCCAGACTCCTATTTTCCATATTTGAGTCCAACACTGCCTTTTCCATTAATGAAAAAGTTGTTAAACTCTTTATTAACGCCCATTGTCTCTTGACAATAAGTGGTGCCATTGCCTATGTTCCTTGATCAAAGAGTGGTTCCACCCTGGTAATGCTTTGTCTACAAGGAAGAAAAGCAATGCTCGAGTTTACAAGAGAAAAAGAGAAAATTCATGAAGCTTCTCGAAGGAATAATTTGTGGCACCCTCATCCCTACTCATATGGACCATATGGACTCAATATCCCCCCTAGTATGATCTCCCTTCCACCTCACCCACCATTTTCTCAACCATCCCTATCCTCCCAAGGCCTATAAAACTTGGCTCATACCCCATGGTTGAGACGGAGAAAAGTTATGTTGCTGCATTGAGATTCTGGCCAAATATAGGGTGATCATAGAAGGATCAAGATGGATATTTTGAGGACAAGACATAGCATGTGAAGGAGCATCACAACACTAAGGAAATGGTTGTAATATTTCTTCTTCATTTTTAATGCAAAGCTGGTTCCTTTCCAGTAAAATGTGCTATGTTTCAATCATTCATTTTACTATTGGATTCCTTAGTCACTAATATAGAATTGTATACTATGTTCTAGTACCTTTAAGATTGATTGTTTGTTTTGATGTGTTTGTGCAGGTACATCCGTGGGGATTCATCACCATAGGAAATAACTACATCACACTATAGAATAGCCAAAGGACTCATTCTAGATATCTACCAGCTCCAGGGGAAGTCTTCCATCTCTTTCATCACTCATGTGTTCTAGATCTGAACCATTCAGGCCTAGAGGAACAACTCTTGTTAGCAACAGGTGCATTTTCCTAGCAACAAAACCGACGACCAATGTAGGGAATAAAATTCAACAAATCTGATCTTCCTTGGTTTTTAAACTCTTTTTCTAAAATCCAAACTCCAACCTTTCTATGATCACATATACTATCTTTTTTAGTGATATATTGGTTCGGTATAACCAGATCTGCTCAGATATGAGGCACATCTACTTTCCGTACTTAATTTTCCTGATAATTTCATGATTTGATGCCAGTGTTTCAGCACCTAACTCTCTTTGTTTCACCATTCTTTTTGTTTTGACATCTACAACAGTCATTGTAATTGTATAGAGGACAATAGGCAGTGCCACTGTGCTTTCTCAGTAGTCATTAAGTGGTGCCACTGCTCTGTCATAGTGGAAAAAAGGTGGTTCCAAAGTAGTAACTCTCTATCACCAACCCTATTCAAGTGATTCTAGGTAGGGTTTTCACACCCTTGTGATTTCAAAGCTTAGTTGATTTTTCTTTCTATTTTGTGTGTTTTTTTTTTTGCTTCATTTTTGAGATATGGACTGTTAGATTCAAAGTCTGATAATGGTAAATGATTTCTTTGATTTGGTTCAAAGAGCTAGTTTACATCCATCTTTTTAGCTGCTTGTATGCTTGGTTTTGATTTTCAAAAGGATGCTTGGAAGTCAGTAGAGTTAGATCTATTTTTACTGTATGATCAAACTGAAAAGGAGCCTTTGCTTTTTGGATTTTTGCTTTTGTTCTTCATGAGCTTATGAAAGAATGCTTTTTTCTTTTGATTCAAAGAAAAAATTTGTTGAGATTTGATCATAATTTTGTTTAAATACGAATCATTAGACCCCTGATTAGCTTCACAAGATTTCAGATATCCATGTTCTTCTTTCCTTTTATACAATCTTATCTCGTCAAAAGAAAAATAAATCATGGTTATAAGTTAGATATTTTCATTTTTTGAAGAAAATTGAAAAAGTGCTTAGCGTTCCTTTTAGTGCTAGTGTCTTTCTTTTTAGGAAAATAGATCTCGCTTTGTTTTTTCTTTCAAAGATTAGTGTAGAAGTGTGTTGCTTGTTTGCATCTTTTGAAAAGATGAGTTCAGTAGGATTGCTTGAGAATTATTTTGTTTTAAAATAGAATTGAAACACTCTCTCCTTCCTGTAAGTAGGGCATACTTTGAATGGTAAAGTGAAAAAATTGCATCCCATGCTGCATGGTTTTACTTTTCCATACACACTTCATGCATCAACCTAACCGTTCAAGATAAAATTAATGGTAGCATTAGGTTAAAATTTTTTAGTAACTTGAGTGATAGGATAGAGACGTGTTCTGATGTCTTTAAACATAGGAGTTGTCGTTCATTTTCCTACACTGCATCCTGGGAACTATGTCATTCTTCCATGTACCATCAGTATATCGAATGACCTTTCACATACCACTGAGTTATATCGAAAGGTACTTCATGTATTCGATTGTATATCGGAAGGCCCCTTTTGAATGATTGTTGATCGCTCCTCTGTTGATACCGAGGGGACAAAATATGGCCCTAATATTTGTTTTTGGACAACCTCTATGGGTCAAGCAATTTTTGAATTTGGGGTTACTAGACCATCCTTTTTTAATCCTCTATTGAATGAGGATATGTATATAAGGATCCAGCCAATGGTAGACCATTTACATAATTTTCAGGATCACCTTGTGAACATCATAGCTTCACCTCCTTCTCATTGGGAGCCAGTGTCGGCTCTTTTACCCCATCTTTCGAAATAAAACCCTCCTAGATACCATTTAATCGCAACGTCTTAAGCTACTCCTAGTTTGACATCACCAGTTCGAGGATCAATAGTTCATATTCTAGGTCAACCTTCCAACACTATTAGTATGGTTCAAAATCCTGGGTCTTCTTCTGGTTCTCCTGCATCTTCTTCCACTAGTGGGAAACCTCCAAGTCAAGTTGCATCAGTAGTTAGTGGAGTCACATCCAGTACAAAATAAACCCCTTATGTAGGAAAATAAATAGTTGTGGTCCCTCCCACAAAAACCAGAGCGGTTACCCCCCCTTCTATTACAGAGAAACCCTTAGGAGTATAACCCATTGTTAATCAAACTTCTTGGCGATATACTCACCTAGGAAATCTACCATCTGTAAGTAATGTGAAAATTCAACCTACATCTATAGGAATGGTATATCTTGGTATTCCTTACCTCGAAAACATGTTTACACCATGGGGGAAACCCAATTAGTCGTATATGCCTATGATTGGGGGGATGCATATCAATACCACTGGAGGATACGGTGGCACACCTTTTGGGGGACCACTTGGTGGAGGGCCACTTGGTGGAGGCCCACTTGGAGGAGGTCCATCTCATGGAGAACCACTTCTTGGAGGACCACCTTTCGAGGGGCCACCTCCTAGAGGACCACCACCTTCTGGGAGTGTTGGAGACATTTACCTTCATACTCACTCCTTCGGTCAAATTGGCCTAGTTAAACCACTATCCTAAGTTTAATTGGCATCAGTGGAGCATTAATTACCATCATCCCAATCACTCCCACGCCTACCTACAGTCAAGGAGGCTAACTTAGCCTTTCCTACAGTCAAGGAGGCTAACTAGAGCACTCCAGGGGTGATCTGTGTGACATTCATG
>LPNX010612711.1:131325-187140 GCA_001517045.1 Pseudotsuga menziesii
CAGTAGCATGGTGAATCTTCCGGCTCAAGGAAGAACAAAGGAAAAGGGCACAATGGGAAAGAAAGAGTCAGGTGTTCTTACTGCGGGAAGGTTTTTTACCCTGAATATGTCTGCATGAATAAAAATCTTGATGAAGCAACCTCTCTCCTTGAGAGGACTCACATCAAAATTCCGGAGAGCTTTCAGAGGAGAGATCACCAAGATCGGGAACCACAGCATGAGAAAGGTCATGCCCTCATGGAAAGCACTTCGAAGTCCAAATCCCTGCTGATTGACAGTGGTGCTTCGAATCACATGATGGATGAAGAAGAATATTTTTCATCCTTGGAGACCAGCAAAGCCATTCCCATCCACCTGGGAGATGACTCCACCATCATTTCCAAAGGACAAGGTACTGTAAATCTAGAAAATGGTTTCTTTTCTAATGTTTTGTATGTACCATCTCTAGCAGCAAATCTCCTTAGTGTCTATCAAATGACACATATAGGAATGTCTAAGAGGGTCTCTTTCAGCCCAAATGATGTTGAGATAACAGAAATTGCATCCGGGAAACTCATTGCAAAAGGTCATGCAAATCATCATGCAAAAGCCTATGAGTTCTCTCACTTTGTTGCGGATGAAAAGCCCACCGCTTTGCTAACTCATGGAAATGAGGTTAGTAGGCTGTGGCATGAAAGGTTTGGCCATTTTAATTTCAAATATTTGCAGCAATTACAGAAAAATTCCATGGTTGAAGGCGTCCCAGTCATCAAGGCAACCACGGGAGTCTGCAAAGGCTGTGTGATTGGAAAGCACCCTGAGCACAAGTTCGATCGGGGGAAGGCAAACCAAGCTACAAGCATATTGGGGCTGATACATTCTGATATCAGTGGTCCAATGCCTGTCACATCCATGAATGGATCAAGGTACCTCCTTACCTTTATTGATGATTTTTCCAGGTATACATGGGTTTTCTTTCTCAAAAACAAATCAGAGGTATGTGAGAAATTTTCTGAATTGAAGGCTTTGATCAAAAATGCCTCTGGGATTAAGATCAAGATATTGAGATCTGATAATGGAGGGGAGTATGTCAGTAATTAGTTTCTGTCCATTTTCTCCCAAAGTGGTATTCAGGTCCAACATTCAATTCCCTACACTCCCCAGCAGAACGGAGTAGCAGAAAGGAAGAACCAGTCTCTCAAAGAGATGACCACCTGTATGTTGGTGTCAAAGAAGCTTGCTGAAAATTTGTGGGATGAAGCCATGAATGCTGAAACATACATTCAGAACAGGGTACCACATTCATCAGTGAAAGGAAAGACTCCTTTCGAAGCATACTTTGGACACAAGCCAGATGTGTCGAACCTACGGGTGTTTGGGTCCACTGCATGGGCCCGGATTCCGCTTGATAAAAGAAGGGCTTTGCAACCGCAGAGCATAGAATGTATGTTTATTGGATATCCTAATGAATCTAAAGTATTCAAGCTTCTGGATATCAATACCAAATAGATCATCATCAAGAGAAGTGTAAAGTTCGATGAGCCTCTTCAGGAGGTGGAACTAGTGGAGGAGAAAACTGCTGAAATTTCTTCCTATTCCACTGAATATTTGGATGATGAAATTGGAGGTGATGACCCTGATTTGGATCCTCTGATTTCTGATATCCATGAACAGAAAACATAAAATACTGAATCAGAACCTGAAGTTCAAACTCATCTTCCTACATGGGCCCGACAGACACTCTCCTCCGCAGGAGACAACATTGGAAATCCGGATGATCCAAGGAGAACCCGGTCTGATTTCCAAAGAGAAGGTATTGCAATCTCTTGTTATGATATTTTTCTGTCTGAAAATTGCTATTTTATGATTAGTTCAGATCCAAAATCTTACTACCATGCTCGGAAGGATCTGAGATGGCAAGTTGCCATGGATGAAGAGATGAATTCTCTTCAGAAAAACATTACTTGGGAGCTAGTTTCTCTTCCTCCGGGAAGGAAATTGGTTCAATGCAAGTGGGTGTTTCAGAAAACGGATTCTACTGATGGAATCACCTACAAATATAATGCAATGCTGGTATAAAAAGGTTTCTCTCAGGTCCAAGAAGTGGACTACCATGAGACCTTTGCACCGGTTGCAAAAATGGACTCCATCCGCCTTGTTTTGGCTATTTCCGCATCCAAGCACTGGGAGGTGCATCACATGGATGTTAAGTCAGCCTTTCTGCATGGAGATATTCATGAGGAGATATACATGAAGCATCCTGAGGGCTACATCACTGATCCATCTTTGGTTTGCAAGCTAAATAAGTCACTATACGGGTTAAAACAGGCCCCAAGAGAGTGGTATTCCAAGATGTATGCCTTCCTTCTCTCGCAAAATTTTCAGAGATGTAGATTAGATCCAAATGTGTATTTACAGAAGAATGATGGTCATATTATTATTATTGTTTTATATGTTGATGACTTACTGATCACAGGTAGCACAATTTCCTCCATTTCAGCCATCAAAACTGCTCTCCACAATGCCTTTGAAATGAGTGATTTGGGGCTTCTAAAACAATTTTTGGGGATTGAAATCGAGCAAAATTATGATGGGATTATGGTCACTTAGTCAAAATACATTTCAGACCTGTTATTCAAGTTTAACATGGCTGAATGTAGGCCTGCACCATTCCCTTTCCTTTTAGGGATCAGTCTTGAAGAAGGAAAAAGCACACCTCCCATGGACTGCACTATCTATCGACAGCTAATTGGTAGCTTGTTGTACTTGACACATTATAGGCCTGATATTTGTTATGCTGTGAATGCTGTATCAAGATACATGCAGCAGCCTCATGATCTTCATTGGAAGGCAGCCAAGCGGATCCTCCAGTACATTCAGGGAACCAGGACCTACGACATTCACTATGCTGCAGATTCCGAGATAGAGCTGGTTGGATACACAGATTCCGATTGGGTGGGTGATTCTATTGATCGAAATTCAAATTCTGGATATGTATTCATGTTTGGTGGTGGCCCTATTTTCTGGTCAAGCAAAAAGTAGGCTACCATAGCACTATCTTCAGCAGAGGCCGAGTATCGAGGAGCGGTGAATGCTTGCATCCAAGCAGTTTGGTTGCAAGGCATTCTTTCAGAGTTTGATCTTGGTAGTACTTTGTCCACTGTTCTCTTCTGTGACAACCAGAGTGATATTAAGATATCCATGGATCCAGTTACCAGGCAGAGGACCAAACATGTAGAGATTCACATGCACTACATCAGGGAGCTAGTGCATGATAGGACCATCATTCTGCAATACTGCCCGACTGATGAGCAGATTACAGACATCTTCACCAAGAGATTTTCAGAAAATAAGTTCACTTACCTCCCGTTCACTGTTGGGGGTGAGTTCATCAGGGTGATCCAGACTACTTTCAGTGTTCAGCTTGAGGGGGGGTTTTTTCCCACTAGGTTTTCCCTCTTTTCCTCACTTAGTTTGTTTTGAGCATTGTTTCAGTTGCTTTATTGTACAGGGTGACCTATGGCCTTAGTTTCCAGGGCCCTAGCATTTTTATGCATCTATGTTTTCTAACTCTTCCTGAGTATAGCTTAAGGGGGGGTGTTGGAGACATTTACCTTCATACTCACTCCTTCGGTCAAATTGGCCTTGTTAAACCACTATCCTAAGTTTAATTGACATCAGTGGATCATTAATTACCATCATACTAGTCACTCCCACACCTACCTACAGTCAAGGAGGCTAACTGGAGGACTCCAGGGGTGATCTGTGTGACATTCATGCACCTAATTGCTAATTGGGGGTTACTTTCAGTTCAACCAATCAGTTACAGTCAGTTAAGGTGCCTCCATTCATTAAATATATTATTTAATGATTATTTATTATTATTTTAATGAACTGGAGTGAACAAGGCGCCTTCACCAACTTCTGATGGTCAGTTCAGCTTCAGTTAACCTCATCAGGGTTTATTGGAGTCATGCAGTACTAGCACTTGATGATTGGATTGATATGACATGTGTTTGATCTCCTTCAGTTGAGATTAAGTCATTTATTGCACTCCAACTTCAGTTAGGGTTTGGTGAGTCAATTAGGGTTTTGGTCAAGTGGTTAACTGAGTGAGATTGCATGGCAAAGAGTCAGTTAAGCTAGACTCACTCATTGAATTCGAATTGTCCCTTAGGTATTCGAATTCTTCATTGAGTTAAGCCATTGATCATGCATGGTATTGTAACCCTTTATTGTTTATAAAAGATACAGAGAGGAAACCTATTTTGGTTCCTATTATTGCTAATTCATGTGTATTTGTCAATTATTCTTTGATGATTTTGATTCCTAGTTCCTAGATCATGTGCAAGAATTAATAGGGAGGCCACCACCTGAAGGACCACCTCTTGGAGGACCACCTCTTGGAGGACCACCTTCTGGTGGACCACCTTTTGGAGGCCCACCTGGCATAGGGCCACCCAGTGGAGGATTTCTTGGTGGAGGACCACCACCACCACCACCTAGAGGAAACCCTCCTCTCAAGGCCTGCCTCCATCTAGCAGATATTCAGGATGATCATATAAAAATCCAAATTTCCAACAAGTAGTGTATCAATCATTCTATGGTCCTACTGGTATACAAATGCCTTATCAATACTACTAGTATGTGCAACCTAACCGACGACTTCCTTTTTTGGAAACTTTGGACTTTTCTAATCTGTCCAAGTTGATTAATGAACCCATCTAGCATAACCCTTTGTGGCCTATAATTATAGTAAAGTTACCACCAGATATTTTGTAATTTGATGGGAGGTAGGGAGAAGATCCCAAAAACCATGTTATGACCTTTTATATATGGTGTTCTTCCAACTCCTTGATGGATGATTCAGTTTGTTTAAGGTTCTTTCAGTGAACATTGACTGGTACAACTGTAAAGTGGTACATTGAACTTTTGCAACATTCATTTGTGTACTTTAGCTCGTTGGCAACAATTTTTCTTACTCATTTCCAACTGCCCATCTATTATGAAACTAGTACGGATCTTTTGACATCACTTCATCAAAATAAATCCACACACATATTTGACCATATTCATGAGTGGAGGAGATGACGAAGACTTATTAAATCTCTTATTCTAGACCAACTATTAGCAGACTGGTTCACAAAATCCTTGCTTCCTCCCATTGCCCGAGATGTGGCTATGGGCGGTGCTATTAATGAAGAGTAGGATATCAGTCATGCTCATTATCTGGACTTGGTTTATTCTTGGTCTGGAACTCTGTGTGACCTAATCCCTTAAGATCCTTTCCCCAACAAAAACCCTACCAAGCCACTTGCAGAAACTCCTGTTGATGGGATTATCGGTTCAATCTAGTCCTCATCAACAACTAAGCATTCCAAAAGCAACATAATACTTCCACTACTACTCCTTTTTCTCCTACGGTTTCCACTAAGGTGAATGCTATTCAAAGTATGCATACACCTGATAATAAGAAGAAAGGTAAAAGAAAAAATAAGAAGCCTAGAAACCAACAGGAGAATCCCAAGGCTACGAACCTAGAGAATGACAATAAAGGTAAGAGGAAGGCTAAGTATCATTTTCTATTGTGTGGTGGTGACCACTTCATGAAGGAGTTCCCTCATCATGAAGAGATTAGTAAATTTTTGAAAAGTAACCCTACACCAACAGTGCTTACCGACCCCTTTCCATATCAACAACAATTGCTAGATCATATGTTTAATAAAGGAACCTCTAATTCTACAGAAGAAACCAGAATGATGTCCTCATAAACTATTATATTGAATACTCGTATTCAGTCATATGACAAATGTGCAGAGAAGAGGGACGAGAATCCTTCTTCCAAGAAAACTCCTTCCACTAGTTCTTCTCTATATTTGTCTAATGGTCCTCTTAAAATCGAGAAACCTAATCTCGACTTGATTTTGTGCCCACCCAAGAGTACCCTTAGGAAGTTTGTTTTTAATCCAAATGCTTGAGCTGCAAAATTCTACAACATTGTTGAATATTTGGCTCAAGCACCTTGCACAATGTCTACCCTAGAGGTGCTCCAAAGTTGTCCCACGCAGCGATAAAACTTGTTGATGACATTGGGGGAATTAGAATCAGATAAAAATAATTTGATTCACTTTAATGTGGAGAATTACAAGTCTAGATTACCCCACCGGTTCACATTTTAAATAGTGACAAGAGTAGTTTAGAGAAAGGTCCATAGGACCGTTCTGGATGAAGGAGATTCCACCTCAGTATTGTCCATGGATTGTTGGAGAGCCATTGGTTCTCCTGAACTTACAAATTCACCCACAACCTTGAAAGATTTCGATGGATGAGGTTTCCAACCTCATGGTCTATTACTGGACCTTTCGGTTGATCTTGGGGGAAAGACAGTTTCCATTCAGGTGGAGGTGGTCGATGCCCCATTGGATTACAATATTATATTGGGGAGAAACTGGTTCTATACTATGACAGCTTTTTCTTTGACAGTGTTTCGAACTCTTCGATCCCCTCATTTGGGGAATATTGTGACCATCGATCAACTCATTTTTTGTTCACCAGCTATTACTACCCCCACTACAAATAATATCTCTATGCTAGTTCAATCCCCTCCGCCTTATCAATTGGTTCGGGTAGGTATGTTGAAGGATTCAACCCTCATGGGATTGTTTTCCTCAACCCCTCATAGTGCATAAGTGGTGACTATGAACACGATTTGCACAACTTGCCATAGTCCTAGGCCCTTATGAAGCATTTTATGATGATGCTCAATATGCTTATGATGTCCATTCTGACGGTATTCATATGCTGTCTTCGGATCCTTACCACCTTCCCTACTGGACAGAACCCTCTCTCCCCACTATATACTATCTATCACATCCACTCTCGTTCACCATAGAAAGGGATCACAACCAAAAATCAACGGTCACAACCTGTTCTGCATATGGGAATATATCGGCAGCTAAGAATCAACCCGCAAGAATCAACGATGCAGAAAACTTGAATTGCAGAATTAGGAAAAATGGAAATTGTGATCCTGAATCCTTCATCCTACATCCCGCATCCCGCATACAAAATATACCATTGTAGAAATGAAAGTTGTGGAGATAGAGATATGCAAAGCCACATCCTGCATCCCACAAGTTGCGGAAAGGAGAGTTACAGAAGGAAAACTGTGGAATACTGAATTCTCCAAAGGACATTTCCACATCCCACAAGTTTTGGAATGAAGAATTGCAAAAGAGATATGCAAAAAATAGACTTGGAAAAAATACATTTCCCACATTCCGCATCCCGCCTATGGAATAGACCATTGCGAAAGGTGATTTTTGTCTGGAAATTTGACCTGTTAAAGTCTTGGACATGTTTGGCCCTCCAGGACATCACCAATCCAACAATATAAGTCCTATAACCTAATTTGAAAATGCATTGAAAGAAAATACATAGATGCCTACAATTGCAACTATACAATGGAAGCAATTCATTAATTCAACACATTAAACATGTTCATCATATCTCATCAAGCATTTCTAATGTAGAGAAATACAAATGCAGAGATTAACATAGATAAGAACACTTATCTTTGAAAGAATTTTCCTCTGCAACCAGCTATGTCACCGCAACGTTCCACCCAAACCTAGGCCAGTGCGCTCCTTAATCTCTCAGCAACACTGCCACCCCCAAGCTGGTCCTGATTTCCACAAGGAATAAGGAACACTAGCAAGCTCACACATAGCCAAGGATACACAAGAACCTAGCCAAGCCAACATAGTTGGTTTTATCAGGCTGCAAGAAAACAAGCCAATATACTATTGGGTTTATTAGGCTAATCAACCAAGCCAACTACCAGTTGGGTTTACCATATTTCACATATTCAAGCAAACACTTACATAAAGGACCTATCAAGCCAACATATGGGTTTATCAGGCTACATAGCCAAGCCATCTCACTACTGGGTTTATCAGGATACTCAGCCAAAGCAACATTCACAATTGGGTTTATTAGACTGTCCAGTCAGGGATCACACATGGAAAAATGAAACAAGACACAGCCAAGCCAATAGATGGGTTTATCAGGCTATTGGCTAAGCCATCCTTCAAGGTGGGTTTATCAGGATTATAAGGCAATGGATAGGAATAACTGCTAAGCTAGTGAGCTCATCCATAGAGCTAAGGACACCTTCACAATACCTATCTGTCTTGGCATTCACATTTCCTATGAACCCAACAGAAGGAAGTGTCCCCTTCTCTGCTCCACAGTCCCTTAGGCTACACCTTCCCTTCCAGTTCTCTTCAAGATGTGCATAGAAGATTCACCAGCCACTCTTATCGTATTGTGAGGTTCCACACTAGGTTTATCAAGCACATTCTACATCTCTCCCACTCCTAAGTATTGTATATACTTTAGACCAAAACTAGGGTGCACAACACAACAACCATAGGGAGACACAACAACACAGGCTTCACTCTGATACACAAGTGGCAGGGTCTCATAACACTCTGTAGTATAGGATCACGCTGCAACATAGAAACTAGGGTCTTGGCAAAGGAAAAATACTTGCAGAAACATGTAGCAACACTTGCTAGCTCTCGTTGGTTCTGTCTGATTGGGAAGAATGACCAATGCATGGGTAAATAATCATGAACGAACAACCCTTCCCATGAATGAAGGATGGATCCTCCCCAAAATGTCCTGCATCTCTCCTCAAAATGTGAGGGAAGACAAAACATTAATGCCCAAGAGAATGCGCATACGTTTTTGGGTGATTTCTTTCCCATGGGGTCAAAACACGTTCTTCAAGAATGGGTGCTCTGCCCAATTCTAATTGTTCCCATACTCTTCCCCTCCCATACAATAACTACCTCAACCAAATTCTGGCACAAAAAAATGGTTGGGGAAAAGACAAGAAAAGGAGTAGTTGACAGTTTTGATGGGTTTTACCCAATGGATCAAGGTTAAACATTCCCCCTCCTTCCTATCCTTGGGGAATCATGCCCCCATCTCATTATTTGTTGCATTGACATAGCTGGTTGTGGTTTTTTCATTAAATTTCATATTTACATGATGTTTACAAATGTGCTTGACTTATCACATGAACCATAGGCATCAACCATGATCACCTATACACCAAACATTAATCAATGATAGGGTCTTGGCCTTGAGCTCCTTGCCATGATTCCATATAATATTTACATCATATACATTTAATGCAAACATGGTCAAAACTAGGGTGTTACATTCCTCTCCCCCTTCAACAACACTATCCTCAGTTCTTTACAAAATTGAACAAAAGTGTTGCACTGGTACCGCCCTCAATGCTCTGTAGATTTGAACAAAAATGGATGTTCCAATCGCATGGCATCCTCCAACTCCCATGCAGCCTATTCAGGACCGTAGTGCCCCCATTGCACCTTTACCTTCCCTATGGCTCAGTTCTAGAGCATTGTGACCTTCCTATTGAGGATGCACATTGGCTTGATTTGGAACTCTCCCTCAGGTTCCTCCTGAATCACATCCCAATTTATCACATGGTTAGGATCATGTACATATTTCTTAAGAAAAGAAACATGAAAAAAATTATGAGCTCTAGTTCTAGTAGGAAATGCAAGTCTATATGCAACTGGCCCTATTATTTCAAGCACTTCAAACGGCCCACAATATCTAGGTGACAACTTGGCACAACTTCCAAGCTTCAAGAAAATATTCCTTTCCCTCACTCTGAGGTAAACATGATCCCCAACACTGAACTCTATGTTCA
Organism: Pseudotsuga menziesii; assembly: GCA_001517045.1. Taxonomy (NCBI): domain Eukaryota; kingdom Viridiplantae; phylum Streptophyta; class Pinopsida; order Pinales; family Pinaceae; genus Pseudotsuga; species Pseudotsuga menziesii. Next base: position 141,056 of record LPNX010612711.1, read on the forward strand.
CCCTAGGCTTATCTGCATGTATTTTTTGTTTGTCCTGGGCTGCTTTCAGATTCTGCCTGATCTTTACCACTTCTTGCTCCATGTCCTTGTGAAATTCTGGACCAAGCACAACCCTGTTCACTAGATTATCCCAAGTCATTGGTGTCCTACACCTTCTGCCATATAAAAATTCATATGGACTCATCCCCAGATATGCTTACTATCCATTTTCATAAGGAAACTCTACTAGATGTAAATAATATACCCACTTGGTTGGTTTGTCCATCAAATACATGTGAAGCATGTCTTCAAGAACCTAATTCACTCTCTCTATATGACCATCAGTCTAAGGATGGTAGGAAGTGATGAAGTTTAGCTTTGTGCCCAAATCTCTAAACAATCCCTTCCAAAAATTGGAAGTGAACTTGACATCTCTGTCAGAGTCTATTTCCTTAGCCAATCCATGCTATTTGAAAATATCCTTCAAGAAGATCTTTGCGATGTCATCAGCCTTATGCATAGACTTAATTGGTATAAAATGTGTTGCCCTTGTCAACTTTTCCACCACAACGATGATGGAATCATGTTGTCTCCAAGTCATTGGAAATCCTGTAATTGAATCCATGGAAATAACTTCCCATTTCCATTCTGGAACTGGAAAGGCTGCAACAAACTTGCTGGGTGTTGATGCTCAACCTTCACCTGCTGACATTTCATGCACCTTGAAATATATTCAGCTATGTCCTTTTTCATTCCTGACCAAAAGTACTGCTTTCTAGATATATAAATTGTCTTTTGATATCCTAGGTGACCAGAATATGGAGCTTGATGGATTTCATCCATAACAACTCTCCTCAAATCTGTTACATTCAGAATATAAATTATGTTCTTATAAGTAAGACTTCCATATTCTTCCAATTTATATCCCTCATACTTCTTTTCAAGGATTTTCTACTGCAACTTGTCCTTGACCTGCACATACAATTCATCTTCAGTAGTATGGCTAACAATATGCTATCTCAAATCTGATTGGTAAATACTAATGGATTCCACATGCATCTCATGCACCTTCCTGCTGAGTGCATCATCTACCTTATTCTCGTTTCCCTTTATGTGCTTGATTTAAAAATCAAACTCACACAGAAACTCTAGCCATCTAGCTTTCCTAGCATTTAGAGTAGGACGATCAAACAAATACTTCATACCACAATGGTCTATCCTTAGCTCAAATATTCTTCACATCAAGTAATGCCTCCACATCTTAAGAGCATGCACTATGGCTGCAAGTTTTAGATCATGAGTGGCATAGTTTTTCTCGTGCTTCTTTAACTTTCTGGACTCATAACATATCACCTAGCTATCTTGCATAAGAAATCCCCCAAGTCCTTGACTGCATTCATCAGTACACACCACCAAATATTTCTCTGGGTCTGCAACTTTCAAGACTGGTGCACTTGTGAGAAGACTCTTCAACTGTTGGAAGCTTTCTTCACACCTTGATGTTCATTCAAATTTTATTCCCTTATTTTGCAAAATAAGTGATGGCATGTGACACCTTGGAGAATCCCTATGTGAATCCCCTATAATATCCTACAATTTGCATAAAGATCTTACATCTATCACATTTCTTGGAGTAGGCCAATTCATAATGGCTTCAATCTTATCAAGGTCCACAGATATACCCTCTTATGAGATAATGTGACCCAAATACTGAATTCTATCTTTATAGAAGTCACACTTGCTCAACTTTGCATACAACTTATGCTCCCTGAGAAATTGTAATGTCAATCTCAGATGCTCTTCATGCTCTTCCTCATTCTTAGAATAAATACAAATGTCATCAAGGAAAAAAAGAACAAAATTGTCCAAATACCTGCTGAAGACACTATTCATAAGGCACATAAATGTAGCTGGTGCATTTTTTAGACCAAATGGTACCACTACAAACTCATAATGTCCATACCTCATTCTGAAGGTTGTCTTATGAATATCTTCATCCTTGATTCTCACTTGATGGTAACTAGACCTCAATTCAATCTTGGAAAATACCTTTGCTCCTCTCATTTGATCAAAGAGGTCATCAATCCTAGGAAAATGGTATTTGTTCTTCACCGTGACTTTTTTTAGATGTATGTAATCAATACACAACCTGAGTGTACAATATTTATTCTTCACAAACATAATTGGTACTCCCCAAGGGGACACACTTGGCATGATATAATTCTTTTCCAACAACTCTTGCAACTGTATCTTCAACTTAGCATTTCCAGCATACTCATTCTCTAGGGTGTCTTGGACATTGGTGCTGCTCCTAACACAAACTCAATTGTGAAATCAATGTTTCTCTTTGGAGGAAGCCCTGGAATCTCATCAAGAAAAACATCCCTGAATTCCTGCAATGCATGAAAGTCCTCCGACCTCGGAGTTTCATTCTCTATTGCCTCCAAATATGAGCTGCATACAACTGGAAACCTTTCCTACAAAAATTCTTCAATTGCATTGCTGAAATTTGCCTCACAAAAATCACCTTTGGAATGCCTCTTACAACTCTTGGGTTCCCTTCTTCATCCATGCATTCAAAAGTCTTATTATAGTAGTCGAGCTTTACCTTGTGAGATTCTAACCAATCCATTCCAATGAGGACATCATAGGAACCAAGTGGTAGAACATTCAGATCTACACAAGTGACAATCCATTCATGACCAATGGACATTTCCCTACCACTTCACTAACTGTTCTCTTTGTTATAGTGGCTAGCTGAACTAACCAATATTTTCAATGCTTTACTTTCTCAAAAGCACAAATGTCCACTATTGTAGGAGTAATGTAACTATGAGTAGAACCAGGGTTATTCAAAATAAAAATAGATTGCTCAATAATCTTACCTGCAACTTCAACCACAGTTGATTGGTGATCTTCCTGGTGGTCCTCCAGTGCTGCATAAATCCTAAGGATGGCCCTTGCTACTTGACCCATTGTTTCTCCCTCTTGAATGTTGTAAGCTGGCCTTGCATTCTCATTCTCAAGTGGACAATTCTTGCACATGTGGGGTCCTCCACATCTCCAACATTGAAGTAGTTCTCTGTTCAGTTGTGGTTCTCTTGGATTTTCTCCCACCATTCTAGCTGGCTTCTTCTCAACTTGGGATGGTTGCTTTTGCTGATTCCTAAAGTTAGCAGGTTTGAAACCTTTCTTCCTTTGGTCAGACTTCTCATTCTTCTTGTCCTTCCGTGTATTATGATAATCGGGTTTTCCTTTTCTTTTATCATAGGAATAATTATCTTTCCTTATCGCTTCTTCCAGAGTTCTAGGTTCATAAAACCCAATTCTATCTTAGTAAGACTGAGGAAATCCACTCAAGAAATGCTGGATTTTCACCTTTTCATCTTTGTTGTACCTAACGTACCTCAAAATTTCTAGGAACTTTTTTTCATACTCTTCCATGGTCTTCTATCCCAATATCATCTCATGGAACTCTTTGATCTTATCATCATAGTACCTGTCAGATAGGTACGTCTGCTTGAAATAATTCTAAAACTGTTTCCACACAATATTCCTTTCATTAATTTTCTTCACTTTCCTGAAGTGCTCCCACCATATGGATGATCTTCTAGTCAAATTGAAGATGGATACTCTAGCCTTCATATTTCTTGAATAGTATTGGACTTGGAAATATTTCCTCATCCCAAGAAGCCAAGATTCATCTTCTTAAATAGTCTTTATCTCACCATTGAAGGTAGGCAGTCTTGCATTCTTAAACTCATCAAGGGAATGGTTCTAGTAGCACCTCTTTCTCCTATTCCTGTGAGAAGAAGATCTTGAACCACTAGTGGATACTTCAGATTTAGATGACCCACTAGGAGATCTCTTTCTTCTTCTAGTAGTGCTCTTAGTTCCTTCTGGTATTATTTTCTGGTACCCAGAGTTCATCTGCCTCTGAATGTCTGTCAAAATTTGCAGCATGGCTGCATTTAAATGATTCTGCTCCTCCTAATCCTTAACCAATCTTTCATTATCCATCCTGTAAATTTTCATCTCCACCCTTAGGCTTCTCATGGTGGCTACAAAATATGGGGGAGTATCTTGAAACATCCTCCCATTAGACTCTGTCTCAACACTTCCAACTCAGACATTTTCCCCCATAGAATCTTCCCCATGCTCATAGGGATCCTATGCATCATTCATGTAGTAGGTTCTCATGGCTGAGCCAACAACCCACTTTCCAATATGCACTCTGACTCTACAAAATGTGTTATCAAACACCATTTTTTAGCTGCATAGAAATTCAAAATTAAAATCCATTTAATTACTGTTACCTAGCCCGTCTAGGCCAAATGCTATAACCAACAGCTCTATTAACTATTCAACTTGGCTCCTTTTTGGCCCAATGCTGCAATTCATAGTTCTATTAAACCACAATCTTGGTGTTCCTTTCTCTTTTAACTACTCGTTCTGGCCCATCCAGGCCCAATGCTGCAACCAACAACAATGATACCACTATTTAGTGTACTACAATGTTGGTATCAGAGGGTACTCTTATCTCTTTAACAACTGATTTTGTCCCATCTAGGCCCAATGCTACAACCCGCAGCTATGATACCACTCTGCCGCATCCCCTCTTGTTCAACAGAGAAAGGGAGCGCAACAAAAAATTGATGGTCCCAACCTGTTCTGCATATGGGAACAGATCAACGGCTGAGAATCAACCTGCAAGAATCAACGGTGTAGAAAACTTGAGTTGCAGAATCATGGAAAATGGAAATTGTGATCCTGCATCTCGCGTACAGAAACGACTGTTGTATAAAGGAAAGTTGTGGAGATAGATATATGGAAAGCCACATCTTGCAAGTTGCGGAAGGAAAAATGTGGAATATCGAATTCAATAAAGGAAATTTCTGCATCCTGCATCCCTCATCCTACAAGTTGTGGAACGAAGAATTGCAGAAAGAGATCTATGGAAAACAGACTTGGAAGAAAGATGTTTCCCGCATTCTGCATCCCTCCTGTGGAATAGACCAATGGGGAAGAAGATTTATTTCTGGAAATTTGACGTGTTAATCGAAGTCTTGGACAGACATTAGAGGAAATTTCAACTCAAAATGGGCCTTTTAACTTTTATTCAAATTCCATGTCATCATGTGTTATCCAATGAAATTGCTTTAAATTTGAAATACCGTATAGGTCTTAAACACTTTTTTAATATAAATTTGGGGATAGGTATCATAAAAAAAACTACTTTTTTTGTTTGTATTTTTGACATATCTCCCTGTGTTTTTACTCAAATTTCATTCGGGAGAGCTCGTTGGATGCAGAATTAAATTCCGCATCCAACGAGTACGCACTCGGCATACTTTTGACAGACCCCGCTACCCCAAAAACAAGAAATACCTGAAAAATAGAATGATGATGTCATCATTCCATTTTTTAGGTATTTCTTGTTTTTGGGGTAGCAGGGTCCATCAAAAGTATGCCGAGTGGGTACTCATTGGATGCGGAATTTAATTCCGCATCCAACGAGCTCTCCCGATTGAAATTTGAGTGAAAACACAGGGAGATATGTCAAAAATACAAATAAAAAAGTAGTTTTTTTTTCTTCCTCCAAAATTAATAAATATTATTTTATTATTTTAACTATTATTTTATTAGTTCATTTTAGGAGGCCCATTTTGAGTTGAAATTTCCTCTAATGTTTGGTCCTCCAGGCCATCACCAATCTGAAAATCTAAGTCCTATAACCTAATTTTAAAATGCATTGAAAGAACATACAGAGATTCCTACAATTGCAGCTATACAACAGAAGCAATTCATCAATTCAACAAATTAAACTTGTTCATCATATTTCATCAATCAATGCAAATGTAGAGAAATAAAAATGTAGATATTAACATAGACAAGAACACTTATCTTTGAAAGAAGTTTTCCTCGCAACTAGCTATGTCACTACAACGTTCTACCCAACCCTTGTCCAGTGCACTCTTCAATCTCTCAGCAACATTGCCATCCCTAAGATGGGCCTGATTTTCAAAAGGAATAAGGAACACTAGCAAGATCACACATATCCAAGGATACAAAAGAACTCAGCCAAGCAAACATAGTTGGGTTTATCAGGATGCAAGCAAATAATCCAATATATTGTTGGGTTTATCAGGCTAATCATCCAAACCAGCTAATAGTTGGGTTTATCAAACTGAACATAGTCAAGCCAACACTTACATAAAGTACCAGTCAATCCAATAGATGGGTTTATCATGATACACATCCAAGCCATCTCACTACTGGGTTTATCAAGCTACTCAACCAAGACTATATAGTTAGGCTTCACACATGGAAAAATTCAACAAGACACAACCAAGCCAATAGATGGGTTTATTAGGCTATTGGCCAAGCCATCCTTCAAGTTGAGTTTATTAGGCTTCTAAGGAAATGGACAGGAAGAATTGATAAGCTAGTGAGCTCATCCACAGAGCTAAGGACACCTTTACAAGACCTATTTGGCCTGAAATCTACATTGCCTACACACCCAACACAAGGAAGTGTCCCCTTATCTGCTCCATAGTCCCTCAGGCTACACCTTCCCTTCCAGTGCTCTTCAGGATGTGCATAGCAGATTCACCAGCCACTCTTATTTTAATGTGAGGTTACACACTAGGTTTATCGAGCACATTCTATTTCTCTCCCACTCCTAAGTCTTGTATATAGTTCAGACCAAAACCAAGGTGCATAACATAACAACCATAGGGAGACATAGCAGAACAAGCTTCACTCTGATACACAAGTGACAGGGTTTGATAACACTCTGCAATTTAGGATCACGCTGCAACACAACAACCAGGGTCTCGACAAATGAAAAATACTTGCAGAAACGCATAGCAACACCTACTAGCTCTCGCTACATCTGTCTTATCGAGAAGAATGAACAATGCATGGGTGAATGATCGTGAATGAAAAACCCTTCCCATTACCGAAGGATAGATCCTCCCCAAAATGTCCTGCAACTCTCCCCAAAACGTGAGGGAATATGAAACATTAATTCTGGAGAGAATGGGTGTATGTTTTTGGGTGATCTCTTTCCCATGGGGTCAAAACACGTTCTTCGAGAATGGGTGCTCTGCCCAATTCAAAATTTTCCCATACTCTTCCCCTCCCATAAAATTACTACCTCAACCAAATTCTGGCACAAATAAATGGCTGGGGAAAAGACAAGAAAAGGGGTAGTTGACAATTTTGATGGGTTTTACCCAATGACTCAAGGTTAAACATTCCCCCTCCTCCCTATCCTTAGGAAATCATGCCCCATATCACTATTTGTTGCATTAACATAGCTAGTTGTGGGTTTTTCATTAAATTTCATATTTACATGATGTTTAAAAACATTCTTGACTTAGCACATGAACCATAGGAATCAACCATGATCACCTATACACCAAACATTAATCAATGACAGGGACTTGGCCTTGAGCTCCTTTCCATGATTCCATATAATATTTACATCATATACATTTAATGAAAACGAGGTCAAAACTGGGGTGTTACACTATCTCACACAAAATTTTCTATCGAACGAGTCCATTATGGATATCATGAGTGTAGATGAACCTGCATGGGAAGATCATCATCATAGATCCTCATTCCTTCTCAATGCCAGTTCAGTAGATTTTGATCTTGTATCTCTTATTAGTACTGATATTGTTAGCAATCCTCAAACACCTATATTGTTGCAAGGCATTGATTCCAAAGGAAACCTTTGCAACATCACTCAGACAACCCCTATTGACATATCAGTCAAGCCCAGAACTGTTGAGCATGTTCATCCAGGCCATAATTGTTCAATAGAAGAAACTGAAAGTTATAGAGCTCTATTCAAAGAATTCTGTGATGTTTTTTCTTGGATGCATGAAGAAATTCCTAGTATTAATCCATCCATCGTCGTACACGAGATTAAAATGTATCTGATGGTAAGGCTAGCATGACAAAAACTATGTCAATTCCATCCTAGGAAGGATGCGGCTATTAAGGCCAAAGTGGAGAAACTTCTAAAAGAGGGGTTTATTTATCCCATACCATTGATGGAATAAGTGTCTAATATTGTCCCTGTTGCTAAGACGTAGGGCACTATTAGGGGTTGTATCAATTTTTGAGACTTAAATAAGGATCATCCCAAGGACAACTTCCCTACTCCACACATCAATCAAATCATTGATAATTGTGCTGGGAGTGTCATCTTTTATTTTATGGATGGATTTTGTGGCTACAATAAGATAGAAATTCTACCCATTGATCAACATAAAATGACATTCATTTTCCCGTGGGGAACCTTTGCATATCGAAAGTTACCCTTTGGTCTAAAAAACATCGGAGCTACATTCCAGCATGTCATGCCCTATGCTTTTCATGATATCAAACACATCGTGGAGCCATATCTGGACAATCTCTCTTCCCATTCATAGCACCGGGAAAATCACCCAGGGCACCTTAGATATATTTTCCTTAGGTTTTGACATTACAATATTCGGCTTAATCCACACAAATGTGTCTTTTGTGTTGAGACTAGACGTCTTCTTGGATTCATGGTTTCCAAGGATGGCATCCAGATAGATCCTTTGAAAATTGCTGCTATTTTTGCCTTACCCACCTTGACTAATATCACTAAACTCCAAATTTTGCAAGGGAAGGAAAAAATTCTTCGTCGTTTCATATGCAACTTCGCAGAAAAATGCATGGCTATATGCATCTCCTTAAGAAGGACACTCCATTCTTTTGGGATGACCAAGACCAACAAGCTTTTGACAATTTGAAACGTGATTTGACACATTCACCAGTGTTGCACTCCCAAAATTACTCCAAAGACTTTCTGTTGTATGTTGCTGCCTCCACTACTACCATTTGTATGGTTCTAGTGTAGGAAGATTCCAACAGCCAAGAACATGTGATTTATTACCTAATTAAGAGTATTATTGACTCTAAAAACCATTACTTGCGTGTGGAGAAGCTAGCTTTGGCTACAATCATTGTTGTGCAAAAGTTTCATTAGTAAATCTTACTATGCACCACAATTGTTCTCGCAGATCAAAACACTAATGTATTACATTCTAACTCGCCAGGTACTAGGGGGAAAGTATTCCCATTGGATCGTTATCTTACAGGAATTCGATCTCGAGTTTGCTAAGGCTACTTTGAATAAGTCCTTGGTTTTCACAGAGTTTATGTGTGACCTTTCTTGTGCTTTGATGGAAGCTGAGCCCAATGATTCATTTTTGGATGAATTCTTATTCCTGATCAGCACAACTGACCCGTGGTATGGATATTTGATCATTTATCTCCAGACCCATCTATTTTAGCCCGACATGTCCCATGATGATCATCGTCACATCCTTCACCACGTAAAGTATTATCTCATTTTAAATGATATGTTGTATCGATATGGTACTGAATCCATTCTTCAGTGATGCCTTACACATGAAGAGGTTGAACAAGTTTTGAATGATTACCACTTTGGAGCATGTGGTGGTCATATTTTTGGGATAGTGATAGCTAAGAAAATCCTTCACACTGGGTATTTTTGGCCCTTAATCTTCAAATATTGTCATGAGGCTGTTAAGAAATTCCCACCCTGCCAACTCTTTTATCATAAAAAGTGCATCCACCCTACTCCTTTACACACCGTCATTGTTGCTGGCCCTTTCTCCAAGTGGGGTATTGATTTCATGCATTGTAATCCTACCTCATCTAGGGAGAATGGTTACATCATCATAGCCATAGTTTACTTTACAAAATGGGCTGAGGAAATGCCTACATATGTGGAGGATGGCAAGACTGCCACCCTCTTTTTGTGTAACCATGTGATAGCTAGGTTTGGGGTCCCGCAAGCCATAGTCACTGACCATGGATCTCATTTTTTCAATTAGATGATGGCTAAGTTGAGTGATAATCTTGGTTTTCTCCATGAAAACTCAACTCTGTATTACCCACAAGCTAATGGTCAGGTTGAGGCCATTAACACCATTTTGAAAAATATGTTGTGTAGAATGATTGGAGATCACAAATCCAACTGGAATTTGATTCTTTTTTCTGCACTGTGGGCTTATAGGACTTTAGTTAAAACAACAAATGGTTTCACACCGTTTCAACTAGTTTACATACTAGAAGTTGTCCTCCCTATTGAGTGTCAAAACCCATCACTCAAACTTGTAGTATAACTTCTCCCGAACATTTCTGCTGAAGAAGAACGGTATTGGTACTTAACAAACCTTGATGAAAATAAAAGAGATGCTTCCTTGGCTAATGAGGCACACAAAAAATGTGTTAAGGCTCAGTACAATAAGTCTGTTCAACCTCATGTATTTAATGAAGGTGACATGGTTCTAACTTACGATCAGAGACATGAAAATATAGGGAAGGGAAAGTTTGAATCTATGTGGTACAATCCCTTTATCATCCATAAAGTTTTAGAGAAAGGGCCTTACGAGCTTGTAGAATACGATGGGATACCTTTCAGGAAACCTTGCAATGGGTTGTACTTGAAGAGGTACTATGCTTGAAGTCATTTCTATATGGTACCTTGTATATATGTATATTGTTTGACTTTTTGGCATGTTTTTGGATTTTCAATATGGTTTTGAGTTTCTTGTCAATACTGTTTATACCATGTTTTGGTCATCATATCAGATGGATTTTTATGGTTTCGCTGATGGTGATTTGTATCATACCTTGAACATCGCTTCAACTGATTTGGTTTTGTATTCCTTGGCACATGACATAGTCAGTTCAAGAGCGGTTTGTATTGGTACACCTACCAACAACATCACCGAGTATCAGGTAGTGATAGGTTTATTGACGGAGGATGCATCTTGGGACATTCATGACTTGGTAGTATTTATGGACTCATAGCTAGTGGTTTGTCATTTAAACCACATTTATACCATCAGGAAACCCACAATTCTTTGCATTATTTGAAGAGTGAATCTATTAGAAAGGTCATTTGAATCCATCAGTTATAGGCACATTCTTAGGTCTTATAACATGGATGCCAACTCTTTGGAAAAATACATTTTAGACTGGTATATTTCCCATACATAACTTTTATAAATAAAACATGGTCCATTGTAAAATAAAATAAATAGTAAAAGACAAATAAAAACTCATGTAAATATCGTTTCTCATTTGCAACACATATAAACACCATAAACAAGTCTGTATATATATATATAAAGTGTTTTACGAAAATAATGGTCATGAGACCCCGGCTAAAGCACTTTGGATTTCAGATATACAAAATGGAAAAAATCATGAAGCTAGCTAGCTTTCAGTGTATACATCATGCGGAACGTCTAGTTGTGCTCATGATAGCACGTTATAGCCCTAACTACTCTCCGTAGAAGGCAGCTGAATCAACCTAAAACCCTAGCTGTGTGTCTCTGGTACCTCCTAGGGAGGTCATCTATAGTAGCATCTGAAATGTCCAGATTCAATCGGTTGAGGTTTTCCTCCAACTCGGTTAACTCATCATCTACTTTATGTATGAAGTGAGCCCCCGCTCGTCTGTCCATTGGGGATGAACCCCCAGGTCGTGCATCTCCAACATCGGCATGAAAACATTAGGTCTTTTCATCATTCATAAAAATTATAAAACATGAAAATACAAAAAATAATCAACATCTTGAGCATTTTTATTACCAATATCATCTCATTGGGTGTCTGTTGGTAAAGGTAGATATGGATCTCCTTAGAAGTCGGTCCCAACATAAGAATAATCCTCAATCATGAGGATTTTGTCATCCAACCAATGAAAAAAGGGTTTCTCGTACTTGACCTTAGCCCCACCACCTCTAGTGTGGGCCATGATCTCTAGCCACCGCAGCATGTGGGGGTCTCGAGCTCTCAGCTCGGTAAAAACTACCCGTGGCCTCAAGAGAGGTACCCACTCCAAAAAGAAACATGTTCAGATAGTCCCATAACCAAACTATTTTATCTCTCCCTGCCGACACTTCGTCAGCTGATCCTTGAACAAAATAAGCAATGCATCAGCCCAGTTGAAAATAGTCGGTGCCATAGCCTCTAGGGAATACAACATGTGCGTATGGGAAGCCTAATGAGCCCATTGTCTCCCTGCAATCCTTGACATAGTGAAGAGTACTGTCCGAAGTGGAAAATCCATCACTTCCTTGATGGGGATCTTTTTTACCGAAATCTTAGTGCCCAGGAAACCATGACGAACTATGAGTTCTTGTGTTGTGATGTCTCCCCCTTGGGAACCTATCAATGAGATTGGCACTCCACGCCTAGATAATCTGGTCAAAAAGTAAATATCTTCCACCTCCACTATGAAAATGTGTGCCTCCACATCAAAGTATTGTTGTTCGGGGTTCCACATTCGCAAAATGTATTCCAGTAGTTTTACATGAGATATCATACTGGGAGCATAGAAGAATTTCACAAAAGGCCACAACCCCATAAAGCATCTATAGAAGCCGCATCTACCCCATTTCTGGCATCATTGTCCTCATGTTTTATTTCTTTCCACACCACCATTTTGACTGTAATAGCCTGCCAAAAACCAAAATTGAAGCACTAAGACACATAATCAATCATTACAAATACTTCAAAATCATTATTTTTTCTAGGGAATCCATTTTTTGGGCATGCTTTGCGGAACCGATTTTGTCTCCTTGAGATAGAGTGGTGCCACCGCCTGTATAGGAATAAAAAATACAGTTTTCCATAGGCACCTCTTTTCCTCAAAGGAAAAGTGTGTTACCTTGGATACAATTTTTACCCTTGGGTAAAAGTCCCCAAAACTCAGCAAAATGCACTGGAATTTTTTTTTTTTTACCATGCGAATGATGAGGATGGTTTTAGCTTCTACTTGGGACAGGCGGATAAAAAATCAAATGGGTAACGACTCTAGAATCTCTACCAAAAATATGCACACAATTTCTCCAAGTAGCTCTTCAAAATTGGTAAATGTAAAATGAAATATTTTTACTATATATTTGAATTTTATATGAGATTTAAAGGGTTTTATTATATTATTTTAATACTTTTAATAATTTCTTTAAAAAATGCCCTTTTTTATAGTTATAAAAGTCAATTTTTATATTTTTTTGGAAAGCTAATAGTATTTTAAAGAAGGTACTTGCAGGGACGAAAGTGAATAATATTGGCTATGGGTAGTTCATTTTTTACTTTTTCATACTTCCATAAAATGGAAAAAGTCATGAAGCGCTAATTTTGATACTTTGATCGTGCTCTTTAAACCTAGTATCAAAGTTTCGAGTTGTTTTCGCTTCTTTTCAGGCTCGTTAGACCCCCTCATCATGAAAAGAAACCCTAATGGAGTCTTCTTTAAACTATTTTGAGACTCCTTAAATGTGAAAATATTGTCCAGTGAACTTGTCTTCTTCATGCTCATAAAATTACTTGAAGAATCTTATTTTCGATGGTAGTTTACCCCTTTTTCGGTTTGGATTGACTAGTTACAAAAAAGAAGCGCTCCAGCTAATCATGGTTGAAAGAGTTCTCTTGGGTATTATTTTATACTTTTTCAGGTCCTAGAGACTAAATTGTATGAAAAAGGACCCATTGGAGTCTTCTTTCATTTTGTTCAGACTCTCTAAACATGAACGATGCTGAGTTAAATTTCAATGGACTCGTTAAAATAAACACTGAGAGACCCTTTTTTTGGGAATGAACCCGATCCTTTCTCAGGTTCATGAAATAGATGAGAATGGAATTATCTACGGATAAGCTACAATGAGTGTTTTCTACCCTCTTTGGACTCGTAAAAATGAAAAGAGGCACTGATAAATCATGATGGGGAAATTAAGGGAAGGGAACTATTTCATTTTGCAAATACATAGAAGTTATTAGTCACATTTGAACATGGAACTTGTCTCCATTTCATTAAGTCAATTGGGTATTCAACTTTCTTCCAAATTGATCCATTCTCATGAGTCATGTCACTCCTTTAAGTATTTCAAAGAATGCATTGTCTACTGTCACATTATGTCTTGGTATTCGTCTAGTCTAAGTCAATGCTGCTAAGTCTTCGGTCGTGCTGCCCGATGTTCAAAGGAAAATTGAAAGTTTACCTCTACAGTCAAAACAACCTTTGTGTCAGTACCTTTTGAGTCAGTCCTATGGTTACATCACACTCAAAATTCCAGAACTTTATTTCGAATTTCATGCTGTCAATTTGGGATTCATCATGGCCCTCCTTCGATGAGACTATTCCCATTGACATAGATCATCATCCAGGAATTAGTGTTAGAAACAAAAAGATAGTACCTTGAGATATGTATGCATTAATGACATATTCTCTCACTCTTGACATAGGTTCACATCATTGATATTTGATCAAAATATTTGAATGAGTGTTCGACATCATATCATTTATTCATACTCAGTAGATTGTACGAGGGTACCATGGGAATCATTGAAATCAATGGTGATCTCCCTCACACTTGTTAACGATTCTAATCATTGAATGGTAATCAAGTGGTTTCTACCATGTTTGACATCAAAACATTGTAATCACATGGATAGAATCGCACTTTGTGAAATACAAGATGAATACCCTGGGAGTTTGTTAAGTGCTCATTTATTTCCACAGGTTGCGATGGAGTATTTTGTATGAGTCCTAGCATGGATCCACATTTGTATGGTCATGGCTATGCTCAAATTCACATCTATTTGACATAGATATACATTGTAGGTCTGGTATCTATGTATAATTTTGAGTCTTCTTCACATAGATCTACGATGTATTCTAGTAGCCATGTTTATTCATTTCCCTCATGGATATACCTTGTATTGGTATGCAGCCATGATGATGAATCATTTTGTTATGAGTAAAAAATATCAATGTATTGCAGAAGCCAGGTCGATGATGATCTCTGATCAAGAAATTTCTTACCTCGAAGTGATAACTTTCTCTTTCAAATCTCTTGCCTATCGTATGCCTCTAGCCTCATGCTTTGGGGGGCATTATGTTACACATAAATCTCATCACCATCATGTGTTGAGGCCTAATACATCAGAATTTTTCCTCAAATCCCAAATTGTGAAGTTGTATAGTGGCCTAGACTCCTATTTCTATATTTGAGTCCAACACCTTTTTTTCCCTTAATGAAAAAGGTGTTACCCTCTTCAGTAATTCCTATTGTCTCTTGACAACAATCGGTGCCACCACTTATGTCCTTTGATCAAAGAGTGGTTCCACCCTGGTAACACTCTGTCTACATGGAAGAAAAGCAGTGCTTGAGTTTAAAAGAGAAAAATAGAAGATTCACGAAGCTTCTCGAAGGAATAATTTGTGGCACCCTCATCCCTAATCCTGTGGACCACCTAGACTCAAGATACCCCCTAGTAGTATCTACCTTCCACCTCACCCACCATTTTCTCAACCATCCCTATCCTCCCAAAGCCTATAAAACCTGGCTCATACCCCATGGTTTAGAGGGAGAAAAGTTATGCTGTTGCATTGAGATTCTGGCCAAGTCTAGGGTGAGAATAGAAGGATCAAGTTGGAGCTTTTGAGGACAAGACATAGCATGCGAAGGAGCATCAAAACACTAAGGAAATGGTTGTAATATTTGTTCTTCATTTTTAATGCAAATTTGGTTCCTTTCCCATAAAATATGTTATGTTTCAATCATTCATTTTACTATTGGATTCCTTAGTCACTAATATAGAACTGTAGACTATGTTCTGGTACCTTTGATATCGCTTGATTTTTTGATGTGTTTGTACAGGTACATCTGTGGAGATTCATCACCATAGGAGACAACTACATCACACTACAGAATGGACAAAGGACTCATTCCAGATATCTATCGGCTCTAGGGGAAGTCTTCCATCTCTGTCATCACTCATTTGTTCTAGATTTGAACCATTTAGGCCTAGAGAAATAACTCTTGTCAGCAAGAGGTGCATTTTCCTAACAACATATTATGATATTGGACATTTAGGGAGTCTAAAATTGTAGATATTTCTCTTGTAGGATTCAACATTGTGGAAACTTTGGAATGATATTCAAAAATTTTTAACAGCTCAGTGAGAGGGATAAATATTTTTATCTTTGTGATTTCAGCCTCTAGACTGAAAGAGGTCTACCCCTGATCTGACCCTCTTGGATTATCTTCTTTTTCTTCTTCCCTTTGGGCTTCTCTACCTTCATGGTGGTGTCCATAGGGGGTGGGATGCTCTTTGATTTGCTTGTAGAGGATTTGTTTGTTGCCTCTTTATTTCTTACCATGAAATCAAGTTGATACCCCCTTTTGAAGTCATCTGTTTCCCCAGCAGGAATCTATCCCCTTTCAAGACAAGCCTTATTGTGTTCTTCTTTGGTCAGAAAGGTGGGAGGTGATTCAATGTCCAACTGATGGATTTCATCTTCTTCCTAGTCTTCTCCAGCCTGCTCTACATAATTTTCCTGAAAGGGAGGCCAGAGGGTGGATCAGGAGAGTTTATATGGTCCCTCTTCCTGTCTTGGGGAATTGGAGGCCTTCTAGCATTCAGTTTCATGTTCTTCTACTAATGGTTTTCCCTATGTTATGGTATACCATCCACAATGAGTCTCTCCATCATTCTTTCCATGGTTCTCAACATCATGTCTATTCTGGCCTCTTGTGAGATAGAGGTAGAGGGATGTTCAATTTCTTTATCTTTTCTTCTCTCTCCTATTTATCCTTCCTCTCTTATCCATTCTCCCCCACCTCTTCTCCATTCTCCCTCCTCTCTTCTCCATTCTCCCTCATCCCTTTTCCTCTTCCTTGCAGTAGCCAAGTTTTCATCCATTTCTATGGCATCTTTCATCATAACTTTCAAGGAGGCTGATCTACTCTCACTTAGCCATAAGGTGAAATCACTATCAAAGGATTCAACATGGCCACCGAATGACACGTACATTCCGAGATCTTGGAGCAACCTCCATCAGTTCAACCTCCAAGTCACTAACAATATCCTCTTCCCTAAATGTTCTCACTATTTCATTCCATATAATAACAAACCTAGCTGCTTCAAATCTAATTGAATCAATTTTTTTATATACACCAAATCCATAGCTCAGTTGCAAATGCCTGATAGCATCCCTTACTTCAGCTTTCAAATCCCCCTTGACTTCAAATGGTAATTCTTCTGGAATTAAATGGAACTGGATTGCACTAGCAAAGAATTGGAATCACAGCCTCAATTATCTAAACCACCAAGTCAAGACATGAAAAAATTTCCAATTTCTTTTCTCAGCAAAGTTTCTTACCCAAGGAAGAACAAACAGAAGCAATGTCAAAAGCTCAGGCATGATGAAAACCAGGGAAACTTTCAAATAGTTTACCAATCTTCTATTCACCTCCCTTGACCATCTCAAATCATGATTCCTTTGAGCCCACCTCTGACTATAAAAAAAAAAAAATACAATGGTCCATACCAATGGCACAATTCTTTTTAGTACCATCCTTTTTCCAATTAGTAGAGTCTTTTTTGACACTAAACTGTACTGCATGCCAACATCAAGCAAAGATTGCCAAAAACGAAGTCATACCCATGTAATCAAGAAACTAAGGACCTGTGCTTGTGTGTCTTTGCGTCTCAATTCTATCCAAGGATTTCCTGACCCCTGAGATGCCACAATGATAGTAGAATGAAGGAAAATTATGTACATAATCCAAAGATGATCAAAGCTGCGGAAAATGTTCCAAAAGGAACGTTGTTCTACAAATCCCATCTTCCCCACTTGTTGTTTCTGCAATATTCTCCTAATTCTCTGGGTATCCCAATCCTTATAACTCTGAGCCCATTTAGCCGATTGAAAAAATTTACTCCCCATCTTGAGAGGCCATCCTAGTTCTTCAAAGCATCTGCTACTCCAAAAGTACTCATTAATCTCATCATAATTTCTCCAAGAAGAATGAGGAGCCTTCCCATCATCACTACACTTTGCTTCCTTTTTTACTATATCATACAATGGTGTAACAACCTTGTGAAAAAAGGCATTTTCTCCAATATGTGTAGGCAATGCTGTTTGTCCAATATTATCCTCTAAGATGCTATTTATCTCTAAAGCCATATGATGGAAAATATAGCATGAACATTCTGGTAAGAATCTCAAATTGGTAGCTTCACCCCAAATTAGAATATACAAACATGTATACAACAATTCCTTCCCACACATTTCATGTTTGTCTCTTATGGTCTTTGATCTCAATATGGGATTTCCAGCCCAGATATGCACACCAACTGGAGTAATTCTTCAGGATTTTCTTTCATAGATTTTGAATAGTGATTGTGATGGAAATATGTGGTTGTTGTAGTTGCATCATCTCATGCAACTCCAAGTTGCTTCCTCCCCTGATTTTATATATTAGCGACCACATTAATATGGAGTAGGGTAGAGAGAGGTTGAGGTTACTGTGATCAGGAGTTAGAATGACATACCTATATAAAACATAATTGATAAAAACAAGTATGTGTGAAATACCTTGCCTTATGTCATTTATGATTTTTAAGAAGTGCATTTCATTGCATGGAGGATTTTGCAAGTTTTTTATGAAGGTTGTGATCATCCACATATGTAGGAGGATATTATTATTGTTGTATTGGAATGTGTACTAGAGTGGGATCATTTATGACATGCACAAGAAGTCATTTTTGTAGCGTTCTGCAAGTTAATAGGCTTTAACAATTATCTCCAGTAGTAGCAGATACCTGTAGCATCACACTTTTATAGCTTTTCTCTTCTGTAGATAGTTGTAGCTCCAACTTCTGTAATTCTCCTTGCTTATAGTTTCCTGTAGTGTTCTAATTCTGTAGTCATCCTCCTTTGTATATTTTATTTGCTTTTACTCTAGTAGGAGGTATCTACTATAGATACCTATAGGTTTCGATTCCTGTATAAAAGTATTAATGATATTAACGAATGCAATCTCTTGTAGGTATATATGGTTGAGTTACAAAGGTCAATGGAAGTGATATGATGTCAATGCATGAAGAAGGATATATGTATGAAGCATAAGGTAAATGCATAAGGAATAATGTGAGACTATGGATTGGATAGTGCAAATGTAAATGGAATAGTAGTAAGAGTGTAAAGGTGCATGAAATAAGTGAATTTGTGAATGCATGAATGAGTGTGAACCTCCATTTGCAGTTGTAGCTTGTTAAATCTGTATTTTCGATGATGTTTGTACTTCTAATATGTGTACTTGAATTCCATATATTTGTCTTGAGTAGTCTTAAATACTACGTTTTCTTGTATGCTTGATATGTAAGGATATTCTGGCTATGGCACTTTGGATGTACTTTCTCTAATTCTTGCCATGCTAGTTATTCAAGCATATGTGATATTTGAAGTGTATACTCTATCTCTTTATAACTTGTCATTTTTCCCATAAACTTTATACTCTATTTATTTTTTAGTGTTGATCTGATGTGCCCAGGGGAAACACAGGGAGGACAACAGAGTAAATTGAATTTTTATATGGGAATGCACATATATACAGGATATGTATTTAATACTGAGAAATACACTCACATCAACCCAGGAATATATTTGGCAATTTGCAATTTTTTATTGCATGTAACAACAGTACAAATAGATGTTTAAAATAATATTTCAAGTGTACCATCAAGTCTGAGTTTGACTGTTTGTTACATCTGCCTAGTAGAATGTTTTATTATACAGAGCCTCAAATACAAGTGAATAAACAAAGACAAGTGTGTGAATAGAAGAGAATAACCAAAATTGTACACATGTTGTACAGTCATGTGTTATTATTATAAATACAGTAAAAAATTGTGGGGAGGAATTGCACATGTGGTATACAGTAACTACAGTCATTTGTATTATTACATATACAGTGCAAAAATGTGGGTAGAATTATCAAAATTTCCCAAGTCTACAATAAAAAAATAAAGTGGGTTAGCGATCTATTTAGTCTTAGACTAAGTCACCTAACATAGATAAGTATAAATTTTAAAGTTTACTAGAGTACAAAATATAAATGTATAGATATAATATAGGTTCACTCATATTACTAGACTAAGTCTCATCAATTCATTCCTTCTTAGAGGAAATCATCCCCAATTTTTGTTGAATATAGGGAAGTTGCTACCTATATGTTGATTGCAACAACCATTAACCCTGAGTGGGAAACATGCCTTTGCAGCACACCAAGTAGGTAGTGATGTGACACTTCCTAGTGGATCTAGTGTGGACATCAAAAAGAGTATCTTCAGGAAAGGGAAGCTGAAAATCTAGAATTGTGACCTCCAGATGTGTGACTGGACACATCCTTTAAATGAGGTGGTTCATATCACTTCCACTGGTTGACATTCACCACATCATGGGTGCCTAACTGTGGTAGAAGGTCCAACTTGAAAGAATTGGCACCCATTTGTTGATTTTTGAAGAAATGCTTGTCCAAATGCAACCAAAATCAATCACCAACTTGGAAATGTGCAGCAAGTTGATGTCAGTCGTATAGTGCTTTGTATTCAGCATGTGTCTGTTGAAGGATGTCATGAACACTAGTTTGGATCTTGACCAAGTTTTTCACAAAAGAAGCTTTGTCTTACTGTTTTTGCTGGTGGGATGTGGATGGAGGTGGGAGAGCAATTGGAGCTAAGAGGTTGAAATCCAAAACAAAGATAAAGAGGAAAGTGTCTTGTAGAAGGGAATATTTGTTGTAACTATGTTGCAAAATATGTAGGTTTTAATCCCATTATTTGTTCTATTGATGGTAGAGGTAGAGAGCATGAACCAAGATTATGTTACACTATCTTAGTTTGGCCATCAGTTTGTGGATTCAATGTAGTAGAGAACCGATGTAGACAACCTAAAGTACCTTTGCAGGTGCAACATAATTTTCTGCACACCAAAATGTCCTCCATGGGATGAAGAATGGGCCTCCTTGATAAGCAGAAGGAAAGTTGATCTAGCTGGAACACATAATTGATTCAACTTGTAAAGAAATCCATCTTGATCTTTGTAGTCTAGGAAAGGGATTTGATTGACCACAGTGGGTTGTAGGATGGATTCCATGACCAGACCAAAGTAAATGTCTATATACTATTGGGATTTCCAATCCTCATAGGCTGCACATTTGCTATCTAAAATGGAACGGACCTTGGCTAAGGCTCTATTGAGGAGATTAGGCACTTTATTGGAATATTAGAAGGCATCTAATTGGTGACAAGTGGTTTCTCACTAGTGCAAAATGAGGAATTAGTGAATATGTGACTAAAAATTGTAGTCACCACAGGTTTTTCAAGTGATTTACTACTAAATATGAGCAATTTTGATTGACCCAACTATAAACGACTAAAATTAACGACTAATTTAGTCACTGGTTAACAAATATGACTAGATAGTAAGCGACAGAGTTAAAAGTGACTAACATAAACAACTAATTTAGTCACGACATAAAAAATGACTAGCTAGAATAATATTAATTAGTCATTTATGTTAGTAATTTTTAATTGTGCAAGTTATATTTCATGTGTTGTCATGCCATGGTCAAGTTGAATTGATAGCTTAAAGGTTTTTGAATTATGCATATTCATGTCTCCATTTTGGTATAACTAAGTTTAGCTAATCTCATCAATCGTGCTCATATTTCGTTTTCCAAATTTTGCGTCTATTTGACCCTCTTGCCAATCAGTTAAAATTTCGGCAGGTTAAAGTCTTTTGATCTTGATAGTGTAATCTATAAAATTTGTGTCCACCAATAAATCGTCATTGACACCTACCCATCAGTGTCATTGTCATGCCTATTCTCAAAAAGTTAAAAAGTTCCCCCTTTATGCCCCTAGTTACGAAAATGGCATTATCTTTTATTTTAATAAAAAAAAACCTCCCTCCCATTTTAATGATCTCTTGCCATTTTTAAATTTAAAATAATAATAACAATAATAATTTGTTTTCATCTAATTCAATAGGTTTTTAACATATAATACATAATATAACATGTTTTTCATATATAAATATATTATACTTAAACATTATATAATATATTAATATTAAAAAATTAAATTTCTATTCGTTTATTTTGATAGAAATATAAATTAATTAAAAATGTATGAAAAAAATTTGGGTAAAATAAAAATTAAGAGGACTGGATTCTAATTAAGATACTTATGAAGAAAATATCAAGAGCATACCTGCCATTTTAAATTCCATGGTTGCAATAGCCTAATCTTCAATAGTTGGAGATAAAAATAAGACATTATCCTCTTTCATGGTTAAAATTGATTACATTTAGTGGTTAGAATGAACGAATGGTTATAATGAACATAGGGGAGAAAAGAATGAACTGATGGTTATAATGAATGGAGGGGAGAAAAAAAATGTGGCAACTGATTCTAGAGCTTTCCATCTTGAACACATGGAGAAAGTTCTCCCCCACCTATCCAAGGTGCTTCACATTACAATTCCTGAGCACATGGAGAAGCTCTTATAGACCTATCCAAGGTGCTTCACATTCTCTATTTTTTATTTATTTTAAGGCTTGAATTAAAAAAATTTGTCAGTTGCTTTATGCCTTCGTAACTCTATATAAAGTATTTTCATGGTGAAATTTTGGTTGTAAGATTGATTGCTTTTAGCCATTGTGAAGTTTCTTTAGTTTTTGGTATCTTCTTTGTGAATTTTTTGGGAATATTAGGGTTAGGAAATTGATTATCTTGGTCATTTTTTCTATCATTAGACTTCCTGTTGGTCTTAGCCTACAAATTCTAGTTGTAAGGCAGCAATATCTCCTGCCTTTGTCCCTCAAGATTAGTGTGACATAATTGTATACAATTCAGATACTAAGGATTTCTACACACGAGCTTTAATTACCTTTGATGGTAGCATACATTTGAGGGTAGATATCATTTGTGAAAACATGTAGACCATACCAAGTAGAATAGTTCGCTAGAGCTATTATAAGTAATTCTTATTTATTTCCTTTTCCAATAATGGAGTTTTCTTTGCAGAAATAAATAATAATAGAGGCTATGGTGGATAGATAACAAGGAGATAAAATGACGGGATATCATATGGGAAATAGATAATATAGGATATAATAGTATGGTGGGGAAGAATGAGAAAAGGTGCTTAGGCAGATATGTGGGAAGCAAGGTCATTGTCTCATCTCCAAGGAAAAGTGATTTATGTTTGTATGCCTTGTCAAAAGATTACCTGTCATATAGGTTGAAGCGATGATACAGCACATCATATAGGTTAAAGCGATGATACTGGAACAAGCTGCATCGACGTGTTTTATGCACTAAATAGAGCTCTTCCATGTCTTCATTAGGTAACCTAAATTGTGTCTTTTCTGAGTAGCTGTATTTGTTTTTAATCATTTACCTTCATTTCTTGTGATTATTCCCCATTGAGTATTCCCCCATTGATAATCCCCTTCTTCGCTGCGGAAACAACACAGTGGATCAAGAACAAACAAGTAATTCAGAGAACCTTCCTGGTCACGGGCTATTGGGAAATCCCCTTTGGCACTCACTCTCACCTCCTTCCCTCCCTGCTTGCCTGATGGCATGCTCCCCTTACTATGTGGAGTAGACAGTTCTTTTTTATTAGAGTTGTGCCCTCTAAAATCAGTAGAAATGCCTCATAGCGGCCACAAAGTTTCCTTAGAAGGCAGTCGACTTCACAAAGATTGGATGACACAAAGTTTGGTTTCTTTGCTTGACTTGTGTGTTTCCCTTCCAGGATATGAGTGCACTCCTTCCTCAATGGTCTGCATCCTTCTAAGCCCACAATTTTAGATATGAAGATAAAGGTGAGTGGGAAGTAGAAATATGGAGTAGTGCGTCCTTCCTTCTTTGATGCAGTATCTAGCAGACTTGGGCTTTGCCATCAAAGGTTCCTTGGTATGCACACAACCTAGGAAAGTTGCCGCAGGGTCATTAGCTCGTGTCATTATTTGTGTAGAGTGACATGAGAGCAATCTAAGCCTCCAAACCTTAGCCTTTTCCCTTAAGTTGGTTCTTCTTTTAAAAACAAGACAAAGGACAAACAATTGAAAATTTTGGAGTTCCTTTTGAGATGATGCTACAAAAATCACGATATGAACATTTAGATTTCTCACCTGCGAAATCAGTCAACATTTAGATATTCTAGATTTGGAATTAATGTCATGAATGCTAGATATATATCTAGATGTACAAAATTGGTCCTTGCGGTTTTTAACCAGAACTATTAGTTGGGTCTTAATGAGGTTTTGGGCATTTTTAGAATATTGTCTAGAGGTATAGTTGTCCTACATTTCTTGTATAGAGGTACAATTGTTCTGCATTTCTTGTATTTAATCTTTGATTTCTTCCTTGGTCAACCCCATATTGATATTTTCATTGGTGTTTCATGGTTACCCTTGGGGGTTTGAAAAATAGCAGTTTTAGCTTATGCTGAATTCCTCGGTGTATTTTATTGCCTAGTCTAATGATACACAAAGAGCTTTACTATTGTTTTACTGATATTATTCCATTGTGATTAGATTGTTACTTTGCCTGTTTGATATAAGAAAGTTTGCTTCAGTCTCATCTTGCTTTCATTGCATCATGGTAAATTTCAACTCTACTCTAGCTTGGAATTCTTCCTGCCATAAAGTGTTGTTGTTTTCCTTGTGTTTTTTGTAAATAAATGATATTGCATTGCTTCATAACTGCATTTCAATATTTTTCCAATTCAGTATACCAAGTCCAAATTATCTACAAACTTTGTTGTTTGATCATTTTTTATTGAATTTGGTTTTGAGTCTCTTAAACAGTTGTCCATTTGTTGGATTTTATTTCATATTTTCATCTATTTTATGGTGGAGTTTTAGCATAATTGAGAAGTAGTTGGCAGAATTGGAACTTGACAGTAGTTAAAAATAGGTGAAGGAAGGACAACTTAAGAAGCATTGCTTAGCAATGTGACATATGTACTACTAGAATGGACTCATTCTATATTTGTGTCTGGTTTGTTTTGAAAAGTTTCATCTTGTAGTAATCCACCTCATGATTGGTTTGGGTGTCTAAACCTGGTGCATTTCACACTTTCTTGACTCTTGGTTCCATTTATTTGTAGTCATCTTTCGGTATTTGAAAAGTAGTTTTTTATTTAATTGACTGAAGAAATCTCCATCATGTATAAACTGCAAATCTCCATTAAGTACTACTTGGGACTTGTATGCTTGTGTGGTTGGAGATGAGTTCCTTGAGGATTCAAATATCCTAGGAGAGGACATGTACATATGCCACCATTAGATTCCATGCACCTTTGTATACTGTTTTCCAAAGCAGAGTTACTTAATGGTCGGCCATTGCCACATTTAGCATGAATCAATTCTCCTGTCTCTTGTGTTATCTGAATGAACTATAACACCTAGGCTATGTAGTCATTTGAACTCTTAACACGTTAAAAAAACCCGCACATTCGAATTCTAACTTTTCACTTTCTAATGGAAGTCTTTTATTTAAGAGAATGCTTGTTTCTTTTTCCTTAATGATAAACATGAAATATTTGTTTTACATTACAGTTCCATTGAAAGGGCATTTACATTTTTTCTCAACTCAGTTGGAAATATGACACATTTGGGTTAGCTTATATTTCAAAATGAAATATTTTATATACTAAATTCTCTTGTATCTTCCCTGCTTCACATTTTTTCAAAATAGCTTACCTTTTTTTTATGTTTTTAGAGCATGAAATTGATGGTTTACTTGCATCTCCATAAAACAGTTACTTAAAAAATTAAAATCATTGTTTGAAATCCTTATGCAGGTTTCTCTATTTAAGAGATTTCTTTTAATGGTGAGGAATTTGAGAGCAGAATCAGATCGAATGCATGCTTTGGTTTGCATTTGCTGAACATCACTTTGTGTTGATACTTCTATGTATTTATTAATTGCCACTATGCATCAATTGATAGGTATGCTTTCCTTTATCATATTTAAGCATTGTAATCCTTTCTCTAATGATTTTCTGATGTACGTGCAACTTCTTTCAAATATGATTGCAAAAGTAAACATACTTTACCATAATCATAGCATGGTCAATGCATATCATGCAGATCTACCTGCCTTGAAGAAGGTGCTCCTTACTGAGCCAAAAGTGCATGATCTTTTCAAATATGGTCACGAGGCTTGCTGGATAACATCACCATTTGCAATTAATATTATGAGACAATCAACAACATTTACATGTCAGGTACTGTAATGATGATGCTATATCTAATAATGAATGTTCCCCACAGTGAGAAGATGAAATCTGACAAAGATATATACAACTTATGCTAGATGTTTTGTTTTGAAGTGATTCCTTTCTGAATTCTCATAAAACTTGTTGCATCCTTGCCCTTAGAGCATCCCTTAAAGTACAAAAAACTTCTACTGTTAGCTTCAAAAATAAATGAGCCTCAGTGTATCAAACAGGCTGAGTTACAAACAAAGCCACGTCTTCTTGCTCCAAAAATTGCGTAAGTATTGTGTTACCCCTTGTATTGTATGAGTGCTATTACAGGATACCCCCCAAAATGCCCATTCATTTTGAGTTTCCAGATTGGGAAAAGGTTTTCAGCATGAAGGGCTATTAATATTCAGACATATTTTCAGCAAGCCTATGTTTGAGTCACAAACACTGATCACTAGGATGTGAGTATGTATAGATTATGGTTACTTGAACATACCCGATCTACTCAATCCCTTTTTCATGCTATTTTGACTAGATACTATCATCATTATAGAAAGACATTTTTGCATAGTTTCAGGCCTATAGCAGTGGTTTGCATTGCCTGTAGCATGGTTTGAAATTGATGGCAGAACCAACTATAACATAGTTATGTATGATGTGTGGAGTGTTACCCTCCATTTTCATGGGTTTCCAGTGTTCACATGTGATTTTTAACCACATTTTCAACAAGGGGTTATATGTTGATGGAGATTTGGATGGCCTCTTATTGATGCTTCTAGAGGCCTTTTCTTGTGGAGCGTTCTGGATCCTTGGCACATAGATGGCGTTATAGCACTTTTGGGTATCATCTTTGGTTGAGTGCTCTCCTTGTTTCTCTCCCGTAGTATGTGTGGTGGAATTCTAGTGGCTTGTACAAGAGGCCATCCCTTTCCTCATGGGTTGGCCATCTATCATGGACACTAATTTTTGTGTTGGATGTTCCTATTTTTTATTAATTCTCTTCTTGGTTCATGGATTGATGAGTTGGCATTGAGGATGGGGTTTGGTTGTTATGTGGACTGAAGTGCACATATGTTGAAGTTGTTCTCCACGTGATGGAGTATTGCAGAGAGATATATTTGTTGGTTGAGGGAGACCCCTCGATGTATGGAAGCAACATCTTGCACTTGTTGACTTGTTCTACATTCATCGATTTTTCCTTGATGAGCACCCACCCTTTGGAGAGGTTGTTTACACAGTCATTGAAGCCATTTTTTATGGGATGTTTTTGGAGGGGCATCCTGAGCAATTATCTTTTGATAAAGTGCCTAGAATTGTGCCTAGAGAGTGTACGGAGAGGGAAAAAACTACATACTAGAACTGGCATTGCTTCACTTTTTGAAGATCTACAGATTAAAGAGGATCTAAATAGTGTAATGAGTAATAGTTTGTTTTGAGAAGAGTTAGTGGATTCTCTTGTAGAAAGCTATTTTCAGCTATCCCTTCCTCTTCCTAGTCATATACGCTCTGGCACAGAAAATAGGGTAATTGGAGCATTAGCCTATGGCACAGGTTATGGGGCAATGAATTGGAATGAATTGGCTTTAGAGGTGGTGGAAGTTTGCAAAACTTGTGTGAAATGGGATTGTGAAGGAAGAACATATGCAATGGACTGTTATTTGAAGTTAATTGTGAGGTTGTGCCATATTTATGACACTAGGGGAGGTGTTAAAAAGGTAAAGGATAGAGCTTCATAGGATCAAAGAATTAATGAAACAAGGTTGCATGGTCTTCAAAAGCAGCTTATCAAGGACTTATCTCAGGTAAATGATTCCTTGAGACACTTTGTGGATGAAGAAAACATATTTCTTTCACATTCATTCTATTCGGTCCCTTGATTGTTATCTATTGTTGATGTCCTTGCACAACAAATCACTAGAAATTTAGAAGGTTATGTGCATTTGCATTTGTTTGGAATTGAAAAGTTGTTGTCAATGTTGTTTTTGCACATTTTCTTACATAGAATTAATTGAAGGTCCCTATGATATTTGCACCAACTTGGTGTGCTACTTTCAGTTATTTTTAGCATATCATACTATGGTATTAGGCAAATCATGATTTCAATTTTAGAAGGTATTGACATCAACTAATTTTGGTGGAATATATCTTTGACCTACCAATGTAACAAGTAGAAAAAAATAGTACATGGGAAAACAAAAGCAAGTTTGAATAAAACTTAGATATATAAAATGTGTTAAGAGTCATTTGGAATATAGTGGATAGGCTTTAGTTGTTTAGCATGCATTTTTAGTTCTAAATTGAATATCAGCCAATGTCAACCACTAGAGAATATTTGGTGGTATGGTGCAGGATTTTGTTAAGAAACCTGAACGGACTGTATAACCATTACTATCTCGATAGGATAGAGTTTATAATTGCTTTTGCTTGAAATGGTAAATAGCTATCATTAGTTTCACAAATTTTACAACAAATGCATTGCATTTTACAAAAAAAATGGGCTGCAAAAGATAGGCCAACACTGTCACAACCATACAATCAGGTGATAATATATGCAAAATGAAAATACAACCATAGTTACAAGACTTGTTGAGTCTTCTTAGTACTTGAGATCTCTATTCAACTTGTCTAAAAAAGGCCGAGTATACTTTGGAACTTGGAAGTAATACTTCGTCAGCCTTGGTCAAACTCACGACTAGGTAAATTTTTCAAGCCTTAATGAGTTCAAGAGACAAACATGGATGGCAGGAATTTAATACAAAATTCATGAATCCCATGCTTCCTTACCCTAATTTATCTGTTGTGATCCATTTATCATCAAGGAAACTAGATGCAAAGAGAACAATGTTGCAAGAAAAAGATATATAGGAGGAGGGAGGGAGATAAATGATCTGTCAATGAGGGACTTATAGCCCACTTGCTTCACCAACATGGATACTATGCAGAAAATTACTTCTAGTCACTATTCTCAATCTTGTACAGAGGTCACTCTCCTTCTGATGGCTGCAAGGCCTCTGTTCTTTTTGTAGCTTACACACAACAACCAGCTACAATGTGAATAGTAACCGATATTCTAAGTTAGTTTCTCTATGGTTTTAACCAGGTGGAAGATAGGTCAGGGAATTAGACCAAAACTCTGCAAGTTATCTATCACTAAATACTTGGTTTATCCAAATTCCCACTGCTCTTACAGACATCAACTCATTTTAATCGCAAGGTTCATTGTTTCATCACAGCGATACCATAATCATGAGTGTTTTGGAAACTTGTGAAACTATGACTATTTTGAGATATCATGCTTGGATAAAATCTATTTAATAGCTTGTGCTTGAACTAATTTTCCCTAAAGGTAAATAGCTCAACAAACCCAATATCACCTCCCAGCTAATCTTCCACCAACCCTTCAATTAGACACACATAGTGGCACTTCATGAATATATACATGGAAGGAAAATATATAGAGCTTAAGATAACCAATTAGATAGTTGTTTGCAAGCTGCAAGGCTTTGATAGATTCTCACTATCCCAAAGCCAATAAAAGGAAACAAACTCTGTTTATAAGAGAGATTTTGTGCCCAGTGATCTATCATCAATAGTTGTGCTATAGTATGAAGTTGGATAACCAAGCACCCCTCTTCTAATTCACAAGAATCAAATGTAAGGAATGTCTGTGAGCATTGTGCAGTCCATTCACCTTTTCATTCAAATAACAGTCTCATGCTAACTCATTATGGGCAAGTGCAACCCAACATGCTCACTCATTAAAACCCATGGAAGACGATGATCAAACAATTCATGAAAGAGGAGTCTTACTCCTTAAAACATATGAAATAAGACATTTAATCTCTTCATCAATGAAATGGCTTTCAATAAAAGGTGGAATAATGTATCCACTCTGAGCTATAAGGAACTTAAGTCCAGACATGTCCATGCTGAATACAATCAAACAAGGAATGGAATGGATACAAATTTTATTTGGAAAATGATCATCAGGTCAACTAGCAGCAAAAATCTAGATGCCATTGTCGTCAGCCAAGAATTAGATTCTTGTCAGAGGTTAAAACACTTGGCAACAGTAAAAATGCCTAGGGGTGTGAGAAAATAAGCGAAAAGAAGAAAATTTTCCCAGCCAATGATAAAAATGCCCATACAAGAAGAAAAATCACCCACGCAATGATAAAACACCCAGGAAAGATGAAATGTCTAATGGAAATTGTCATCAATACCTCTCAGGAACCTTGGAAATTAAGTTGAGCCAAATGGTATATACACAGGGTAAACAACATTCCACCTCTTAATAGGAGGTGGATGCTCATCACTTCAGTAAAATTTTGAATAATCTTCAATACTTCTTAACTAAGTGAGCTATAAAAGTAGAAAGGATGCAAACTATACTCCTATTTACTTGTTGGAGTCTTTCCTATTAGAATATAGATGGAATTTGGAAGACCATGAAGTGTTAAAGTCTCATCCTAACTGGTTTTATCTCAGTTTTCCTTTTCCATTTCAGAGAGTTCAATGACCTCTCCACTATTTGTTTTTACCTCACTAAAATGATTCAGATTTTTTTAGATGTTCCTTAGCTGGATGTCATGTATTGTGGCCAATATTTTTTGTATGACTCTGTCAATGGAAAGATATTCTTTTATCAATAATGATTTTCTCTAGTTCAAAAAAATACTTGTTGGAACACCTCTTTAAGAAATTTTAAATTTTAATTGTGAGCAGATAGCATAAAACTCGTTCGGTCTATATTAAAATTTCATCATATCTATTTGGAATCCCATCTAATTATTAGATATATGAAGACAATGTCACACATAAGTTGATCCAAGGATTTATTTTTATTTGTCATTTTAACAAAAAATTGAACTCAAAACAACTGTTCCTTTGGGTTTTTTAGGATTTGAACAAAAGTCAGCTTGGACAAGTTGTGTGCTCTAGTAAAGAGAAGCTTGATACATTAGGTCAGTTTCTATGTGCTTTAATTTTATCATTTATGTATGGATGCGTACTTAACCATTTTGTTAACAAGTGGTGTTCAATTTAGTGACAGAAAATGGAGAAAATTGGAGTGTGGGCCAATGCCAGCTTCTTTGTTTAGGACGTGCCTTGTTGAAGCATAGCTGCATCTTAGTAATGGATGAGGCCATAGCCTTAGATGATATTGCAACTAACACCATTATCCAACAAATAATACAATCAAAAACTCATGAATGTACAGCGATCACTATAACTCACATAATTCCCACAGTTATAGACAGTGATAAGGTGTTGGTACTTAGTGATGATATGCTTGTTTGTTATGTCTCTGGAATCTTCTTTTAAATTTTTTCTGATTCATGGGTTGTTTTTGCTGGTCTCAATAAGGACAGCTTTAAAACCTTGTGTTTTCAAGAAAAATTGTTGAGTACAACTCTCTGACTAAGCTTTGAAGATGAATCTTCTTCTTTCTCAAATATCGTATCAGAATTCCCGTGCTTTTATTTTTTTATGTAGATTTTGTATAGGTTGTGTTGACAATCATTGATATAGATTTTGCGTTGTGATGACAATCGTTGTTGACATGTGGAACCAATTCAACACCCCCTTGCACACTTTATCCCATGCTTTGAATCCTAGATTTATGTGACGATGACCTCATTGCTTCAAGCAATGGGAAGAGGAAGGCCCCACGTGGATGGGGTTGGCTGCTGTAGTGAAGAAAGCCTTCATGAGATCATTTGGGGGAAAATTTTGTAAAATTTGGTGGAGGAAATTGGAATGGACAAATTTTCAGCCATCAGCCTTGGCTACTTTGTATATCTGTAGACTAGTTTTAGGATGTAATATTTATTGTATTGTTGCCCTAGTTATCTCTTTTAGTTCATTTTGAAACATTTGACATAATATTCTTATTAATATATTTATATTAATTTAGAAAGTTTTCTTTATTGGGCTAAATTGTTTTAAAAAATATTTCACATTTATCTTTTATGATTTTTGATTTTCTATGTCCTATTTTTCTAGCAGCAAAAATAAAAAGTTCCATGATGTTACAAATCCTTCACAGCAACAGTGGGGACTTTGTTTACCTCCACCAGTGGCAGAGGTTTCCTTGCTTGGATCAGCTTCTTCAAGTAAATTGAGCAAATCACTAGCTCCTGTAAGTGACTTTAGGATTTTAGTATATTGTACTTCCGTCCAATTATCTTTAGCATTTGTTATTGATATCTATGCAGACAACTTTTTATATGCTTCCATATTAGATTATTTAATAGCTTTTGATTCAGTCCTAAATAATCATTAGTATAGAAGCTAATGTGTATTTTCTTTAGACAGCTTATGTTTTACTTCAGTGATTGTCTTCTAGATTCTTTATACATTGCTTCATTTTCATTTCCTAATAATGTATACATGTTCATATTTCCATGTGAAACTAGAACATAGGAGGTAATGCTGAGACTTCCCTTGCTAATGGAGCTGCTGGAAGATCAGTTGTATTGCCAAATAGTGCATCTTGGTATGAAATCTGTTTCTTGTCATGGAATATTTGTTTAGTTTTCCAGCACCCCCCTGGATTGGTGCATAGTAGCATTACACATTAAGTTTAGTAAGCATAAGATTCCATATGATTTAGGAGTTTGTGGCGGAATATTACATATCTTACTAAATATTGAGACATTAATGGTTGTTGCAGGGGCTCCCATGCTGCATAGGAAAAATCATTTAGTATGAGGATGCCAGCTGTTCAGGGCTCCTCTAATCCTAAAACAAGTTCATCTCATTCACTTTTAGTGTCTCCAACATTAAATCTCCCTACCTTGGTGGTGGAAGCTGCGGCATTAGGGTTGAGTTCTGATCATGGCAAGTTGTTGGTCAATAAGGGTGGGCAGTCATCAACATTTATATCTAAAAAACATATTGATTCCAAACCTAATGCAAAGAGTGGAACAGATATAAAATTAAATTCACATGTAAATGCTGCTGGGGAAGCTTTCCATGGAAAGAATGCCAGTTTAGTTGATCCTACTATGAAATGTAGGAGTCATGAAGGTTTTAAAAATCTATTGAAGAATTCATCCTTTGACACACAAAAGGGTTCATCTGAGCTTGGCAGTGGGCACATTGAAACAACAAGAAGTGAAAGAATAGATGCATCTTCAGTGTCATCTGGTATTGTCTGTGTTGGACTTTCTAGAGATAGCTTTCCAATATTTGTCCCTCAAAGCAACTCTATTGTTCAAAGCAATAGTGAAGTGAATGTTGTTGCTCTAAATAAAAGCAGTAGAATGCTTTCAGGAAACCATGTTGAGAATTGTCTACAAAGTTATCCATTTGATGGAAGGTATCAAAACAATTATGAATAACACTTTGCAGAACCATATGGTGAAGGTTTCTCTAAAGCTATTTCTCCAGAAGCAAAGGTGCCTCCCTTTATGGAAAAAGTCCAATTTTTAGTGGATGATTATAGTTCTAAATATTGTTCTCTTCATCAAAAGTATGTAAATACTTGCACCCTTAATGGTGACGGTGACAGATTTGGAGTTACTAATAATAAAGCAGAGAAAATATTAGTTTCAACTGCTGAAAAGACTAGTGTAGGTTCTATCCAAAATTGTAAAAATGAGCCTATGTTAGAGGAAAGATTAGTTTTCAAAAGATGGAAATACTAGTACAAGCTCTATCCAAAATTTTGAAAATGAGACTATGTTAGATGCAACCGATAGAAGTACAAGTACTGGTTTTCAAATTCCTGAGAAAGTAGAAATTGCTAGAGATTCTAATGCCAGTTCTGGAAAGCTAGAATGTTTGGAGAATTCGGTGTGTAATATCCTTCCAGAATTTTATATGAATGGCTCATATGTTGGAGAAAATAGTATAATTTCAAACATATTGTCTTTGAATTTTGATTCAGATGATAGTGTATTAAATAGTCCTCACAATTTAGCAAATTTACTCCTTCTTGAGACTGATAAATGCAATGGGCTATCAAAGGAAATATCAAGTTCATGGAAGTCTCAAAATAGCAAGAAGTCAAGTTTTTATTTACAAGGTCAGAAGGTTCTATAAAAATATCAAGCCATTATTCCACTCCCAATTTGGCATCGTCTAGGCAATTGTAGAGGGAGTGGGAAAATGGACAAGATGTTTTGGAAAGCACAAATGGACATGAACTATTGAATATTAATGGACTATCTAATAATTCTTCTGGCCCAAAGGTGCAAGGATTTCAGAGTACTTCGGAGGGAAGCACATTTTTGGTTGCTTCAGAGGCCAAGGGTGAGTTTTGTCTTCTTTTGTTGTTGGATATTAGTAATTTTATTTTAATAATTGTGTTTTACCTCTTGCTAATATGGAATTTACATCTTTTGTTTCCTTTTATCTAGCCATTTTAAGCCTTTGTATTTTTCCAAGTTTGTTATCTATGGATATAGACTTATTTTTATGGATCTAAATACAAGAGATAACCATTTTCAGATGAGCCTATATTTTAAGATCTAACACTGCACAGGGGATGTCCCTAAGTTGCATCGGGACATTACCAATGTCATGTAGGATTGTCAGATATCCCTTGGCCATCTTGGGGACTTCTTAGCATCACTTTCCAAAATTAGTGCCTAAGAGAAAAGAAATATAAGGCCTTAGTGCTACACTCACTCACCAACAAATTACCCCTTACTAAGAGACTATTCAATCTCTAATTCAACCAAGATTTAGATTTTTTTTCTTTAAATTAGCTAGGTCAGACCCTCTCTTACTCTTACCATCTACTCTGCCCTGCCTCTATCCTCCCACATAAACATACCCTATGTTATAATGTTTTACTAATGGTAGGTTTTGAACAATTCTTCATGAACCTTGAACTTTGTACTTGTAAATATAACTCCACACCAAAATATGAGACCTAGGTCTTAGTGAGGCTCTTATATTCCATTGAAGAAACAATGCATCCCACATGGGGAGTTAGAGTGGAAGGCGTAAACATGCCATTGGGCCTGAAGGGAATTAGAACTTAAAACTAATTCATAATAAGATAATCAGGGCAGGGCACTTTCACATTCCACTCAAGCAGGATGGAGACATGCTTTATTACCCTTACGAAGAAATAGTTTCTTGTAGGCAGTTCAAATGGGGAATATGAACCTCATCATGATTTTCTCTATCCTTTGCTTCATCATAAATGTGCATTTCACGGTTAAGTAAATTCCTTCTTTTTGAAAGCCATAAATCTTGATAAGAATATGCCTTTATGCAACTGTGCATTATAAGAACACTATAGAATACTAGTCTCTCCAACCTTTTCAATAGGTTTAGTCAATCTCAAAAGCTTACTAGAAACTAAATTTTAGTGTAGTCTTATTTTAGGTGACCATACATTCTAAGGAAAGTTTAGTTCTTATCAATGGTTATTTCTCTCTATGAATTGTTGTCCAATCATCATGGAAGCTGTTTCAGATCCTGTACATCTCAACACAGAGCTGATATATATATTTTTTATACCTAATAGTTTGCAAGTTTTTCAAGTTTAATTCATGCTTAACCAGTGGTCATGCCTTTCAAATCACTGGTATCATCACCTAGAAGCCAAATATACAACCCTTTAAAGGTTTCTCTAAAGAGGCAATGTTGTAGGAGCAGGGTATTTCTCTTTATATTTGCAACATGACTCTTTAATTATTGAATCCACTATTAGGTTCCCTTATAGCCAATGAATAATGATTCACAAAGCATAAATCCTCCATACAAAATGGTAGCTTTGAAACAGTAAATGATTCACTGCTAAATAATTGCAATACTTGCAATTCCCCAAGTCAAAATACTTGCAATTCTTTGAATTATAGGTCTAGAGATCATTTTTGCAAGACATTACGGTGCATAGGGAGTTAAGTCTCTAATTTTGAAAATGATAATTGTCGAGTCTCCATTAGCAATAAGTTTCTGAATATTCCTAGCTCTTAGAATGTTTATCACTTGATTTAAAGCTAAAATAAGTTTCACAATAAAATAGGCTTCACAATAAGAGAAGAAAACTTTTGTAGTTTGATCACAACCATAGACCTGCTTATTATGGAACCTTCTCAAAGAAAAGGTGAATATACTGTACATAATTTAAAGTTTATTTATTATCAAAGCAACAGGTTGTGTTTTAATTTTGATATCCCATGATGAGGAACATCTGAAACACCTTGAAGCTCATGGATTCTTAATATTGCAGTAGATAAGAGGGAAATTTTTGTTTCTGACTCTTTGTTTTTGATGTAGTGATAGCATTGGGATTCAAAATCCTTTCAGGAAGGACTCTTCTTTGGACTATGAGAATGATAGTGATGAATAATGGGAAGAGGTACTCATCACTAAATCTCTTTGGTAAAAGTATTTGTAGTATTTTTATTAGCTTTAGTTACAGGGAAAAGTGTACATAGTTCTCATGAATTAGTTTATCATAAATACTAGTTACTGGTAAGTTGTAATAGTAATAATTATGTAGTTTGTAGATTGATATCTATCATAAATTTGTTTGAATATCATATTTGTCAAGCAATAACAACTTCTTAAAGGGTGCTAGCTCAATGGTAGAGCGCTTGCCTAATTATAGGCAGGAGGTTGGTGGTTCGATTCCTCCGTGCCCTATCATAAATTTGTGACTACAAAAATGACTAAATTCGCATATATACGACTATTAGTAGCTAATTTCTTGTATCTTAGTCGTATTTAGCTTAGTCATTAATATGTTAACATCTAGTATTTTATTTAGTCATATATTTGGTCATTAATGGTTGCAATCAGTGACTAAATCAGTGACTAACTCAGTGACTAAATCAATGACTAAATCCATGACTAAATCAATGACTAAATCATTAACTATCATTCACTAAATCATTGACTATCAATGCCTAAATCATTGTCTATCAATGACTAAATCAGTTACTACTAAGTCAATCTATTAATGACTAGTGAAATACGACTAGCTATAAGATAGTGGAAATTTGCTACTATTAGTCACCGACTCAAAAATAGTCGTTTATAGCCTGATTTTAGTAATTTTTTTAGTCATTAATTTCTCATTTTCTACTAGTGTCTACACTGACGATGTTTTGATATTTTTGGTCTATTGTGGGACAAAATAATTACCTAATTCTCTCTCTCTTTCTTGGGTATAATAGTAGTCTCCTTACAAATTGTAAACTTAGCCTTCCCACTTTATTTATTTTTCCTTTAAGTAATGTTAAAACACCAATTCGAACTAGTTGGTCATTTTGAACATTTTAATTGGTCATGCATACATGTCTAGATTCTAGAGGGTCAGAGGTCCTACACAACATATCAATAACAATCTGACTCCCAGCGTTGTAAACAGTTAGGAAATGTACCCAAAAAAAATGTACTAGCTTGTTTAAGAAAGGAGGTTAAGATTCAGAATGCTACATTAAAATGCTGAAATGCACACTGAAATAACCAAAGGCAACAATTTAGACAATAGATTTATTAAGATGAAATGTACCATATGGAAACAAAATTAACTAAAAACAATTTTGAGTCCATGTATCTTGTTATGTGCACTTAAATATTTTAAATCTAGATATTGTTTAATAACCTTATTTTTTTCTATAAAAGAGAAAATCTACGTATTTGGTTGTCAAAGAGAGTATCTGAACTTTTGAATAAAGTCTTCAAGAGGCTATCAAAATAGGATGCTTAATCAAGTGCACTAACATGATGACACTATAGTTTTCAAACTGTGTTCAATTTATTTCATTCACTTAATATTATCGAAAGTTCACCTGTGTAGATGAAATTATTTCCTTCATCACAATCAAGGTTTTACTATTGTCCATGTAAATCCAGAGGTCTCACCAAAACTGAACAGCCTATTCCTAGCATGATGAAAATTGAAACAACAACTAGAATTCAGGTGAGACTTAAAGAATATTGAGGTAGGCATATTCTTTTAATAACCATTCATGAGTGCTTCTCTTACCATCCCATTGCTGAAAAAAATCACATAATCAACAAATAGCAACATTTATGTAGCAACACACAATCCTCAATTGGATTCTACAACTATTTATTAAACACATCCCTTATTCTCTTTCCTTCTCAATTTTATGTTATTAGGTATGCATCAATACATTATATTGTTCTCTAAGACCCTTTTACAAACCAGTTTAATAGATTGTGTAATTGTTTAGGATATTTTGTTGCCTGATCATGGTAGATTTTTGTGCTTATTAATGTGTTTGGAAAAATAAATTGGATTTTAAGCATGACTGTCTTTGGATCTTATTGTCTTTTATTAGAATTCAAATGATGAAATCTGTGTTAATATTGCTCCTCTTCCCAATTCTTAAAGGGTGCTAACTCAATGGAAGAGTGCTTTCCTTACAAGCAAGAGGTTGGTGGTTTGATTCCTCCATGCCCTAATGATATTGCAATGTATTTCTAAAGGTAAAAAATGTAGTAGTGCAATATGGATGCAATATTAGATGCAACACTAAATGCAAAACAAGATGTAAAAGTGGACGTCACACCAAACACACAAGTGGATGCAAAAGTGGACGTTATGTCATACACAAATGTGGACACAAAAATGGATGTCACAGTAAAAACAAAATTGGATGTAAAAGGAGACTCAATGCTAGACACAATTAATGAATCAAAACTAGATGCAATATTAGATACAAACATGGATGCAAAACTAGGCACAACACTAGGCGCAACACTGGGTGCAACATTGGGCTCAAACATAGATGCAAAAAAGACATCACCCAAGATGCAACACTATGTGCAAACCTAGATGCAAAATACGACGTAAAACAAGATGAAACATTAGGCAAAAACATGGATACAAAAAAATACATAAAACAAGATGCAAAATTAAATGAAAAAATGGATGCAACATTATAAGTAAAATTGGATGCAAAACTAGACGCAATATTGGGCCCAAATTTGGATGCAAACCTAGATGAAAAATTGGACACATAATTTGATGCAAAACATGGTGCAAAATCGGGTGCAAGACTAAATGAAAAAAAGGAGAAAAATAAGATGCAACATTGGATGCAAAACTGAGCGTCAAACTGGGTGCAAACAAAGATGTAACAAATGACATAAAAAAAGATGCAAAATTGGGCGCAAATAAGGGCATAACAAAAGATGAAAATAATTGGGCACAAAAATGGATGTTAAAAAGGATGAAAAAAAAGATGCAATAGATGGAATTTTATGAAATTGTATAATAGCGCTAGGTTTAGCGCCGGATTGTTCACCAAAATTAGGAAAAAATTACACTAAAATCCGGCGCTAAATTCAACGCTAAATCCAGTTTTTGTTGTAGTGTAGTGTCCCCGACAACGATGCCAATATGTTATCACCTTGTAATTTTATATGGTTGCGGTAGGAGTCACTATATACATTTATCTTTGAACAAGTAGTTAAAAAGCTAGATTCTGATGGGACATATTTGTTTGTAAATTTAAATATGGTAAAACAGACAGGAAGGAAAAGTCATTGGGAAATGGAGTCAAATACTGAATCAATCAAGGGTATTATAGTGAAAATGGGAGGGGAATTTCCTTCGTACTCTGAGGAAAAGTAGGTGTAAAAAAAGTCAAATATCTTTAAAGGGTGATAGGAGAAGGAGGAATAAGCCTAGTGAGGCAAGAGGCACCTATCTATGGATGAATCTCTTGTACCACCTTTAGCAACAAAAAAAATAATGCTAATAACAAATACATATCACTTAACAGAGAGTGAATTCTATAACATTAATTGTTGGGTAAAATATGCACTATCTAATTCAACACTTAATTGTCAACCTGGGAAGGGAGCTTGTAAGATGTAAACACTATATGTGCAGGATTAAAGCTTACTCTAATCTAAGCTAACTAGATATGCAAATGCACTAATCATGCAACTACATGATGTTAAACTACATGCATGACTATCATGAGTTAAATGCAGGAATCCAATCTATTCTTATGAAAGCAGGGAAACTATTTAACAACTGAAATTGAAATCTAATATACTGTTATGCTAACCTATTCTATGGAAGGGAATTGCAGATACTAATATAGAAAGTGATCGCTCGGTCCGAAAGTGATTTAACTAATGAAATAAAAACTAACTACTTGCAGCAAGTTATCTTATCTATGTTATAAATTGGAGACTAATCCATGTATGCATGAGTAAATGCCTATCTAAGAATGCAAGTACAACTAATTCAAGGAAAGAAATGAACTATTTAATTGCAAATTTGTAGAAAGCAAAGCAAGTAATTGTGGATTCATAGAAAGCAAAGAAAATATTATTCTAAAGACCAAGTGTAAATAAATGCGTTGCAAAACAGTAAACTAATCAAAGCAAACTAAACTTGGGGTTCAAGAAGACCTAAGTAAACCTAAGCATATTCAAATGACTGGAAATAAATTAAATTCTAGAAGCAAGTAGGAAACTTAATAAATTTTATTCTATTTCTAAATCAAATCTTATCCATGAACATCTTCACTAACTATGTAAATGAGAAAAATAGATCCTATGCTTGAACTGAGATGGATGATCAAATCATGAAAACTAATGCACTTTAAAAAATTAAATTACCAAGTTTTAATCCAAAATCAACCTGAGAAAAAATGGATATGAAGCTTAAGTAAAACATTATGCCATTCAGAACAAGGTTCTAACTATATATACGAATGTTGGTCAATTACAGGAAATAAGACAATTCGAAAACCTGAGAAATTAGACTCTAATTAAGCATGGAAACAAAACAGAAAATATTAAAGGCTGAACAAAAGTCTGGATGATAGTTTGAAAAGCAGGTCTGAATGACAGTCTGGACAGAAAGTCTGAATGACCGTCTAGACAGATAGTCTGAATGATAGAAAATGATATAAACTATAGAAACGAGCATACTAAATGATCTTGATGCTAGCTGGTTGATGCATATGACCCTATCGTGCAAGAAAAACAATAAATAAATTGTTAAAAAGCTAAAATACCAAAAAACTATCTATACCAATAATTATCTCAGGAAAGAAACCATTTCTATTGCATAATAAAACAGAGCTGGAAGATAAACTAAGTTAATCTACAACTACAGGAAAATTAACAGAACTGAATTTGATTATAAACCAAGCTTGAAATACTAGAATAATTCGAATTCTATCTAATTGCAAATGAAGAACTAAAACACAAGCTGAAAGGAGGTATGCATGACCAGTCATTTAAATTCTGGAAATGTAATTTACATATAAACAACAGAAAAAAAAAATTGTAGAAAATAAAACATCATCTACAGGAAACCAAGTTAAATACATGTACTGGAAAATAAACTATTTACTTGCAGAAAATAAATACAAAAGATACAAAAAAGAAAATATGGTTTTTGAGGGGCCCTCCCAGCAATCACAGATGTGAAGCTAAGTCAATCAGTGTTATAGCGGATTTCACCACACTAGGTGAATCACACATTGTATGGCCTTCCCCTATCCCACTGCAGACTCATTATCCCCTATGGACCACTTAATGTCTTTTGATGTATCATTGACCATCCCTAAAAACATTAGAAAAATGATATACGTGTCCTTTTCCTCGATAACCGCGTACATACACGGATATTCCCTCTATAGTCATGTACATCGGGATGTGTGCATAATCCAAAACTGTTGGACCGTTCCTTGTCTTGAATCCGACTCATATGACTCCTGGCCTTCCATATGCCTTGAGATCGCACGGATTCGACCTTTCAGTATCACTTTGGAAAGCTATATAAGGAACCATTGAGACATTGAAAGCATAAGAGAGAATTGAGAGTACCGAAACTATAGTCCATTGTTTCCAGAACTATACTTGAGTTTGCATCCCTTTGTCCCTTTGGAGCACTGTTGTGTTCTTCCCAAGCTTTCCTTTGTTAGTGAGCTTGCTATCGGAGTGATGGAGGATTGAGGTGGTGGAGGCCCAAGTGGGGGATTCAGTTTCTCCAGTTCGCAGACATGCCGTCAGAGGTTGTCACTTGTAATCTCTGATTCATATTAATAGAAATATCTTTTCCTGTCTAGTAATGTGTATTTGAATGAATGTTGCATCCATTGGAATATGTCAAATGCTCATACATTATTGATTATATATGATAGAATAGATCTAACACCATGAAATATAGTATGCTTGTATTGCTTACTTGTTGTTGAGGACGTGCTATAACAATTCAAGCTGAAGATTGGAAAGCTCAACGGGGATCTACTTCAACCGTCCGGAATAAGGTACGAGGTTCGATCCTTTAGTGTTAGATGTTTTTATTTCTATTGCATATTGGGAAAGATTGATTTTTGGAGTCTAGCTGTCTGTTGTGGTACCCCAAGCCATAGGAATTTCTCTCCGTAACAGAATTGGCGACTCCGCTGGGGAGTTCCTAGTAATTGTCCTTTGGGGGTTGATATTTTGGCATTCAATGTATTTGAAGTGCTCTCTCTCTCTCTTGTTTCTGTGTCAGGTATGGGGGCATGTATGCCTGGTAGAGCCTGATTGGTGTGAATTTAGTCTCAGCCTGTCTGTTTGCCTGGAATTTTTGCATCTTTTTCTTCCTGTATGCGGGTTTGTCACTTACAGTCGCGTATACACGCGGGTTCACTGTGCATAGTCGCGTATATCCTGGTTTTTTACCTTTTTGTGGAAGATTGTGGATTGCTGGGTGAATGCTGTTAGTTGTTGAGTCTCCTTTGGCACTACTTGAGTCTGTTAATACCTCTGTTTCTAACCAGAAACATTTTTTTAGCCTAATTTTTTTTTTAATTTTTAGGAAAGTTCTTGTCATGGCATCTTTGATTTTTTGTTTGAGATTAGTGCATTAGAGTCCTTTTTCCTTAGTTCTTTGCTGGAATGTTGTTTATGTGTGCTTGTAGAGTCTGGGGTGGTTAGAATCATTCTCTTGCTTTTTGTATCTCTTTATTTTATAAAAATCCTAAATATTTGCTTATCATCATGCATTGCATTATGCATTTTGCATTATACTTGCATTAGATCTAGATTTGCTTTGGAGTAATAGTTAGGAATTCATATAGGGAAATTTGCATTCAGCATTTGAAGAAGAAATTGTGCATTCACGTAGTACGCATACCCTGTTTTCATGGACACAATGCATTTGCATTGATTGTTAGGTGTGCATTTTACTTCTTGTTACATCATAACACCATTAGTTGCACGACCACATCCTATTTTTGAGTAAATAAAGCTAAACTAAGATCAACGCTAAATAAAATGAATTACACTCTTTTCTTTTTAGGGTGCACCAACAAGCTTAGGTTTTAGGATCTTGGAATAGTTCATTGAAAGTTAATTCTCCAAGATCACTAAACTACAACAACTAGGTGTTTGTCCAGGGAGTGTGTGAAATCCTTTATATAACCAGCGTTCTCAGGAAGCTCCTCTCCAAAGGGAGTCAAGCACTAGGCAGTGTGAGCGGTTGTTGATCAGGATAACCCCTGGTTGGTAACTGTGTAGCATCGGCGATATAGCCAGGATTGTATTCGTATCTGGGGGCTCTTTCGGGAGTTTCGGGCTTTGCTACCCTGCCCATACGGTCAATCCCACCTGCGACTGTCCACCTGAGCATTGATTATATCGAGGTGACCTTATTGACCTTACCTAGGATATCGAGGGGGTACGTGTAGAGGTTATTCTGCATGTGTCCCGGCCAGGTTGGGGTCGGACAACACAGTCTCTATACGCATTGAAGCTAAGGGCCACAATAATTGGTTTCGAACCTCCGCTTGTGGTGACAAGGGCCTCTCAAGCCTCTCCTAGGAGAGACATACCGGCCACATTCGGGAGCTCACTTATCCAGCCCTTGTTTGCTTGATTTTGGCTTTAGATTTGATAGTGATTTCTCTGTGCACGCTAGTTGGCCTAGGGTTGACGTAAATAGAGAGTGTTTTCTTTTTTGTTGAGTCATTGTGGAGTTGGGTGCGGTTCCGCACCGTTCTCGTCGGTTAGCAGGACTTCCGCCTTCCACTTCAGCTCCTCCTTTGGAAGAGGGGCCTATTCGGTCCAGACAGACTATGTCACACATTGATTCACACACCATGGAGGATCATTCAGAGATTATTCCTGACCCACCTCCTCCTATTTGTATTGACGATGGGGAACTTACTCCTACATATGATCCCTCACCTGACCTAGCTGAGATCAGTCCCGTTATTTCCCAGATAGGATCTTTACATGATAGACCTACTTATACTAGGCCAGATTCCCCATTGACCCGATACCGGTATGGAATGCCGGAAGATGCCGAGACTCACTTTGACCCTCCTAGCACTAGCTATGGTGGTTATGTTACCACTGGTTTTCCTATGCACGATTTGACATTTCATGTTGAATCTGACTTTGATCCTAACACTATACCTGGGGGCATTCCCATACCTTACCTTGCGGAGAGGTTTGTGAGTACTAGTCACATCGCACCTTCCATCCCAGCGGTGGAAGCTACATCTTATGTACCTTCTAGGTCTAGAGTTAGTGATCCCATAGCGATACCAGGTTCTAGGCGAGTGGCGATAGGCACTAGCACATATCTTCTTATAGAGATTCCTTCGTCCTCACTTCTGAGTTCTTCAAATGCGAATCCTCCACCTTACTCTCGTGGTCCTTCGAGTCATCATGTAGCTACGAGTCAGATCCGTACTGCGATTACTAGACCAGTTGTGTCTCAA
Source organism: Pseudotsuga menziesii (assembly GCA_001517045.1). Lineage (NCBI taxonomy): Eukaryota > Viridiplantae > Streptophyta > Pinopsida > Pinales > Pinaceae > Pseudotsuga > Pseudotsuga menziesii. Next base: position 185,885 of record LPNX010612711.1, read on the forward strand.
GCCTACATACCACCCGTTGTTTCGAGAGGTTATGTTCATGTTTCTAGAGGTCACGTTGCTACTTCTTCGACATATATCCCTACTTCCGGTATGTATATTCCTACTTCTGAAATGTATATTCCTACCTATGGAGTGTCTCATGGGCCATCGCAGCCGATGACCTATGGACCCTACTATGGGGCGCAGTATGGACAGGTCTCTCAACCTTATGGAGGCGGGTATTCACAACTTGCTTACTCTTCCAACTATGGCTTTGTAGCTCCTACTAGTAAAGGTCCACCTCATTATGTGACTTCCACGCCACCCTATATGGGTCATACAGGAGGAGGTCACTATGGCCAAGGTCATGGTGGTAATCAATCCTATGTGAACCAGGGAGCGGTCCCTAAACCTCATCATGCTAAGCTCCCTTTCCTCGCGACACTCAATTTACCTGACTTATCGAGACTTACGAACGATCCTGTGGCTCATGACCCGGCTTGGCCGGCTGTCCCTACCAAGCTTCCTTCGGACATAACTAAGTTCGAAGGAAAACCACGAGCGGATCCGAGTGAACACGTTACGACATTCCACCTATGGTGCTCTTCCAATTCATTGCATCAAGACTCAGTCCGCTTGAGACTATTTCAACGCACCCTTACAGGGCCTGCGGCGAAATGGTACATAGAGTTACCTAGGGGTGCCTTTACTTTGTTCGACGACCTTGCGATGACTTTCCTTAATCACTTCCAGCTACCAGTACCATATGATGTCGATACTGAACTCTTGTCGACATTTCGGCAAGATAAAGCCACCCATATTTCTGATCATATTCAGGAGTGGCGTAGACGAAAGAGATTAATCAAAGCCTTTATACCACTGGAATTCCTCCTTGAGTGGTTCCTCAAATCGTTATTACCATATATCGTGAAGGATGTCTCCACATCTGGAGTGCAAAATGAGGAACAAGCCATCTTTAGGGCACAGGAACTAGACTTGATCTATGCTCAGTCTGGTTTGTTATATGAGATTATACCTAATGCCCCTCATTCTAGTTTCGATCCCAAGGTCAAACCTGGACCACATGCCGATGGCATTGTGGGTAGTGCAAGTAAGAAACATGCAGGTTCGGTTGTGAAACAAGTTTCTCAATTGTCAATCAACCAATCTACCTCGAGACAAGCTACGGCTTCGTCTCAGCCCGCCCAAACGGTGAATGTACTTGCTGTGCAATCGTCCGACCAGAAAGGTAACCAGCAACCTGGACGGAATAGAAA
>LPNX010612776.1:0-60506 GCA_001517045.1 Pseudotsuga menziesii
CTTGATATTAAGAATCAAGATGATCTTGCATTTTTACTGTAGCAATGCTAAGTGTTTTGATATCTTTTAAATAGAGTTCTAATGATAGAAAGTGGTTAAATAAAGTTCAGCAGGAGTGGAGTATCCCTGAGAAAAATTTACCTGGTAAGCATTTAGTTTTTGCCTTGCTTTCTTATTTGGAATAATATTTTTAGCTAAATTATACATGCTAGCATGTCTTAAGATCCCTTATTATGAGTCATGACTGGAAAGACATGATTTATGTGTGAGTCTATGAATATCGTATGGATTTGCTGAGGACTGTGATCCTTGGAGCCAGTGGGTCTCCATATCAAGATGGACTTTTCTTCTTTGATATTTATCTTCCACCTGACTACCCTCAGGCACCACCGGTAATAATTTGTTACTTTGAAGTTTAAAGTGAAAGTAGGTTTTCATTAGATGTTTCAAATTTCAATAAGGTAATATTTTTGTGTGTTTTTTCCCAGTTTGGTCTTTAGTGGATGTTTTATTAAAGTATCATCCCTTTTTTTCTGGAGTAATAATTCCCCTCACCCTCCTGCATGGTACCTTGCCAGCAACACCCCACGAATTATCTCCATTACCCCATTTTCCTGGATGGAGGGTGGTATAAACCACCAGCTGCAATAGTGGCTGGTAACACCGTAGGACTTGGTGGGAATGGATCCCATGACCTCCCTGGGCATTATGCCTTAGTGGAAAGGGTTGAACCTTGGGGTAGTATCATACCCTTTTTTGTTCTTTCAAGATTGGTTTTAATGGTGGAAAAACTTTGCAGGCAGTATACTATCATTCTCACGGGCTTAAATTGAATCCTAATTTATATGAAACTGGAAAAGTCTGCCTGAGTCTTCTAAACACATGGACTGGCAGAGGAAATGAAATATGGGACCCCAAAATTTCAAGCATTCTACAAGTTCTCATTTATCTTCAGGGTCTTGTACTAAACGCCAGACCGTACTTCAATGAAGCAGGATATGATAAGCAAATTGGTACTGCTAAAGGAGAGAAGAATTCTCTTGCATATAATGAAAATTCTTTTCTACTTACATGCAAACTGATGTTGTATCTTCTACATAGACCTCCACAGGTATAACAGATCTTTCTGCCGAGGAAGAATTTGTATCTTGGTTTAATTCATCACAAGTTTTGAGTCATTCAATAAGGTCAATCTTATTTATTTTGTTGGATGCAGCATTTTGAAGGATTTGTTAAAGACCACTTCTGAAGATGCAGGAATTTCATTCTTGTCACATGTGATGCATATATGAAGGGTGCTGAAGTTGGATCTCTTTCAGAAGTGTCCTCAAGTTCTTGCTCAGTTCCAGAGAACAACAGTTCGGTTGGTTTCAGGCTGATGTTAGCCAAGGTTATTCCAAAGCTTCAATCAGCATTTAATGAACGTGGTAGAGATGATCATCAAAGTCTCTAGACATCACCTTGGGATAATCTAGGATCATTTTGTGCCTTTTTTCTAGGACTCTGTACCCATCCTTGCCCTTTGTCCACTTCCTATAAGCCATGCCAATTTAGTTCCAATGCTGTGAAAGTCATCTATCATAGATCTCCTGCATATGCATTCCCTGCTAACCTTTGTGTTTGGCATTCTGATCCATTATTCCAGGTTTAGAGGAGACATGTACTTCGTTGTCATCAAATTTTTCCAGAGGCCTTATGTTGCAACTTGCAATCATTCTCCATACTGCCTTGTCTGCTAGTCTTCTTGAAAATGATTCAAGGATTTTAAACCCTAGACTCTTGCACATTTTGTCTTTTTTGATCTGCCATTTTACCAGAGGGCTATTGGTTTTGTCCTTCTTGTTTGACCATAGGTACCTGTTAGATTGTACATTGGATAGTCTTCTGCAGTCATGGCCGCACTTGTGAACATATCTGGGCATGTCAGTTACATCTTAGAAATAGTTTGAAGGAAAATCCTGAGAATACCAAACCTAGATAAGTATATAATGCCACCTCTTTCACCACCTGTTCTTTATAAATATCAAATTCCTGAATACCAAACCTAGATAAGTTTATAAGGCCACCTCTTTCACCACCTGTTCTTTATAAATATCAAATGCCTTTGTTTTAGATATATTAAAGGCCACTACTAAGGTCTGCTCTATGAAAGATAGGAATCCAGTTTCTTATGCTTAATTGTTTCTTTAGGGTATTATTATGTGTTTTTCATAAATGGTCATATTTGACAACGTGTGAGTTGTAATGATATTGAACAGGTTGACTATAATTCTCTTTTCTCAACAATCCCGCTGCCCCTGAGCCAGGGTGTGCTCTTGGCAATTGTTCAACAACTTAACTGTGACCTTGAAAAGGATACCAGTAGAAAGTTGTTGTGGATAACAGAGGCATCCAATGTTCTCAACCCAAATGATCCATTACTGGCTCAATATAGTATTTCCTTCTTACATGAGTTAAGAGTTGTGAAAAAAAGAAATTGATTAATATAGTATTTCCTTCTTGGCTGTTCTCTAATGGATATATACATGGAAATAATTGAGAATCAAAATATTACTATTTTGAAAAACAGTTAAAGGTCACTTTCTTCTAAACATGCATTTTTTTAATTGAAGCTCTTGTTCAACATTATAATTCTTTCCATGTTGATGAATTTACCAAATATTGGAAAGGGGGGAATTTATTCATGAATCAGAGCTTCAATTTTCTAGCACTTTTCTTAGTTACCATCTCAGCTGCAATGCACAGTAATAAATACTATACATATATCCTAAGAATGGAAAAATTATTTCCCTATACATAAATACTATACATATATCTAAATAGTAAATGTATATGTAGAGATGTTGAAAACACTTACCTGAGAGATTAAAAGTATAAAACAGCAACATTTGTTAGAATTAATTTGCCTTGAAGAGAGATGAACTCCTTCCATCTCTCTTATGAGGCTCTTTTAGAACATTTGTTGATTTACCTATGCTTCTTGAGGTTTCAACTCACAGTATATTCTATTGTTTCTACCAGGCTTGGTTGCATATTGCAGCATTGATGGTTCTGCTCTTCATTTTCAGGTATGGATTGTCTTTTGTGTGTGTCATTTTTAGCTGTCAGGTATAACTGGTTTATTTTTTTGGATCTAGCATTACACCAGAGATTTTACTTTTGCCAACACTTGGATCAATACACCTAAGATGCATGCAATTTCTTGTTCTAAAGATAGTTCATGGCAATGATAGCAATAATGGAGTATTGTTTCTTTGATATATTTGCATCTGTCATTTATGATATGGATAATTTCAGGAGACATTGCTGATTTTTTTGTGTTTTGCTGGATATGATTTAATAGCTTACTCAGAAAGCTGTCGATAAAGACAAAATGAGACATCGGACCCCACATTATATTTGTGGAGCATTTATTGAAGAAGGAAGCAAGACATTCAAATTTATTTCTCCATCGACCCTGACTCCTGTACGAATGAAGAAATATCTTAATGAATGGAGTGACACTCCAAGATCCATACGAGGGTTTTTATCCGAATCAAATCAAGCCATAAGAGCTAATATACAAGCTGCAGGTGAGCCATCCTTTTTTTTCAAAGACAGTTACTGTAATAACAAAACAGCAAAGCAGAACCATGCCTGATAATAATGAGTTGTGGATATAGATAACAAATACATGCGATCCAGCTCAATGGAATTAGCAGTGGTGTCAGATGCTGACACTATCACACCTTGCAAGAGAAAAGTTACAAAGAAATAGAGAAAGACTACCAGTGGGAAGCATTCTACAGCAGATGTGACAGAGGACATGGATGATCTTTCATTAGTTTCGTCAGCGAATGCAGGTAGGTGTAGTTCAGGTGTTGAAGGATTGAGGGATGTGACTAGCCCCATTGAGAAATAACCTTCAAAGCTAGTTGTTGTACATAGAGTTCGATGGAATTTCAACAAAGGTAGTGAGAGATGGTTGTGCTATTCAGGAGCTGTAGGAATTGTAAGGTGCCAGGAAATTACTTCAGTGTTTGCTACATAACACTATTCAAGTAGTCAAAAATCTATTGGAGATGATCACATGAAATTATATGGCTAGTTGGCCACCTAAACCTCGCCTCTATATGTTGTGTTAATATTTAGTCTTGACCTTCTGAGTCCTGACACATTGAGCATTGGACTAGTTGTCATGGGGTGTTAGGTTTCAATCCTTCAGGATTTTAATTATCTAGATAGATAGTCCAAGATGCCCTCTTGATAAATAGTCCCTATGACAAAGATCCTTACTGGATTTTCTGTATTTTGTCTTCTTGTATATAGCAATATAAATCAATTCAATGTCCTGTTATTCTGCATATACAAAGCCGAGAACCGATTTTCTTGCATATATTCTGAATTTCTTTGAACAAATGCTATCCTCTGAAATTGTGTTAAGAGTTTGATATTAAATTGTAATGTGGCATGGACTTTTATCACAAATTTCTGAATTTTATTCTGTTACTAACTGAAAAGTGAAACCTGTTCTTGAATCGGTGATATCCATATTGTGCAGAATAATGATGCAGCACCGATTGCCCTACAAATAGCAAGAGATACTGAAAACAATCATAACGCAAACGTCGGTAAGCTAGCAATTGAACTAAGCAAGAACCAATGTATTATATTGCACACTATTATAGCGTGTCTGAGGGTTAAGGCAACTACCTTTCTGATGGAAGAGGTCCATCTCTATCAAACTTGCGTGGCATCGTTTCTTCTTTATGGTTGCGAGGTATGATGCCCAAACCTGAGGCAAACAGTTTGAAAGTGCATTGAGAGGGTACTTGTACTTCTTACTAGTTTTCAAAACATTTGCATGCCAAATAAATATTTCTTCACTCTCTTCTTAACCGAGTTTGATGCACCCCCCAGCACCTCAATGAGGTTTTTGCAGATTACAAGAGCCAAATATGTATTGTGTTGTTTCATTGTGAGATACTAAACATCCCAAGTTCCAATAGAGTACTCTCAGAGACCAGTATTCACATGTTCTTATTAGTTTCTGACTCATTTCCTCCTAACCTCCAGATGTTTTTGGCCAAAAGAGGCCTTGTGACGAGTGCATACCCATTATGGTCACAGACAGTGCAATTTCTAGCCCACATAATCAATAGTGGGCAGGAATGTTGTCGTCAACTTCCTGGTATTGGGTGCTAGTAGATTTTTTAGGTGATGACAGTTTTGGTTTAGGGATCCTCCCTTGGTGTCTTTTGGATCCTTACCCATTTTCTTTTTATAGCGCTTCTTAGTGCTTGATTTTATCTCTGTAAAGATTTATTTTCTTTTGCTAAAATTATCCAGCAATTTGATTCAGGGAGCTAAACAAACTTTCATTTCAACATATATGTCACAGGCAGATTTATCTCCTTCCACTTTTGAATTTTTATGGAGAGCTTCTTAAGGCACTTCTGATGTATACATTCAAGTTTGTATTGTTGCAGTTCTTTTGGTGATGTACTCAGTTATATTTCATGGTGATTGTTTTGGCACTCCCAATCTTCACTTATCATTGTAATGTTTTGATTTCCACTGGTAAATTAATATTTAAGTTAAATCAAATGCAAAATACAAATTAATTGACAAGAAATCTAACAACAATCAAAATATTTTTATCCATTACAAGGTTTTTTTCTGTTGTGCGAAATATTTCAGAGGCTCTGCTACTGATTTGCAGCCTTAAAGCATTGTAATTGTTGATTTGTTGTCTGTGTAAAAGCTCTGCTACTTGACAGTTACAGTTTATATATATTAATCCAATTTGTAGATACCTTATCCTGGAGATGTGCCTAACCATTCATAACAGTGCCTAACCATTTACAAGAACTTCATCCAATTCTTCATGGTTCTATTAGCAGACTTACATTTAGGTATATTGTTGTGATTCTTGGGCTAAAAGGAAATGATAAAGTTACATTTAGGTATATTGGTGGTATTTTAGGCTTAAGGGAAATGATATTTGTTAGTGGACTTAAATTTTAAACTTTATACATGGTTCGGAAGCAATTTCCTGATCATAACACAACATAACTATCAATAACAACAATTATGTGCTGTTGGTCTCTCATCAAGCTGTTCATTTTCATACTCCGAAGACATCAGATATTGCAGACCCCTAGAAATAATGTCAGTGTCAACGACTAGATTCTCATTTGTTCATAGTTTATTCTAGTGAATATGATTGCAACATATTTAGTAGTATTAGTTGGCCTTTGCTATACATATTACATATTACATATAGTAGTGTACCTTGAGTCTTGACTAAACAAGTTTATCAATTGTAGTAAAATATGTTTTTCTCTTCGTAAGATAACTTTGAGAATGTGATTTAGTACTTAGATAAGTAATGTTCAACCATCTCTAATTGTTGTTTATGCTCATCATTCTAAAAATATGCATGCTAAAGATTTAGTCTGAGAAATTAACTGTATTATTTTTAAAAATTAATGACCCTATTGACATAGCCTGACTCTAATGACTCTAGAGTCTAGATAATGTCGGCTTCCAGAGTGGAAGAGCCACTCGTTGCTGGTTGCATAAGCTGGCGACGGCTACAACTATTTTTTTTTTTAAATTTCACCCACCGTCGATATAGCGACGGAAAGGTGTTGCAATAGCGACGGAAGAGGCGTGGCTTTTGCGACGGACAGGCGTCGCTATAGAGACGGCTTGGATCTACATTTTTAAAAAACATTATACAGAGGGACGGAAGTGCGTTGCTATAGCGACGGAAGAGGCGTGGATTTTGCGACGGAAAGGCGTCACTATAGCGATGGCTTGGATCTACATTTTTAAAAAACATTATATAGAGCGACGGAAGTGCGTGGCTATAGCTACGGAAGTGCGTGGCTATAGTGACGGAAGTGCGTGGCTATAGCGACGGCTTGGATCTCCATTTTTTAAAAACCTTTATACATAGTGTGGCTATAGCGATGGAAAGGGTCGTCGCTCTTGCGACGCAAATTAGGGGTCGTCGCTATTGCGACGAAATAGTTTCCACGGAACAAAAAACACTTAGACGTGGCAATATCCACGCTTTTCCATGGATATTGCCACGTTTTTTCCGTGGAAAAATTGATCACTTGTATTAGTGAGAGAATAATTTCAACCATATAGGGTGACTCCCAAGAATCTTTCCTATGGAAAATAGCGAAATGTCGCAGTGAATAAAGTGACGTGACTAGATCTCCAACAAGTAAAGGATCACTCGGCTCATGTCCTCACAGATGTCAACACCAAGATGCTCGATGACCTAATGTGCAGGAATGCTGATCGATCATTGCATTGTTCAGTCTCTCAGTCCTATATATATAACACCACCTTTCAAAACCTTTGTAATCCATCGCATGAGCTAATATAGAGGCAAAACCTGAAGTTTCATTTTGTTGCAAGTCCCTAGAATTTCGAGAAATTGGCTATGGCAATTTGGTTAAAAAAGATTGTCTATTTGGGTGTATTGATGGTTGGTGACCTCATTTCCTCACTCATTCATTGCCTTTGTTTTTCATACCATGGATAGGACCAGTCATCGGGGTGCATCCATGAAGAATTTTGAGAGATACACCCATCTTTTGATAGCCACACCTGCAGTTGTGCATTGCCTAGATAGTCACATCCTGTGAGTGTTCTTCCATGAACCCCTAATACCATCACTGCCTCCAAATATTCTACATGGGAGGAAAGTCTCAAGCTGCACTCTGTGTGAGCAATTGTTCAGGCTGGAGCATCAGGGGTCCAATGCCTACACCTCCCTATTTGTGAATTCCACTTACCCAAGGTGATGGGGAGGGTGGAAGCACACTCCACCATATTTCCTGTGGGAGAGACCACCTCGCAGGAGGTGAGGATTAAAACAATGACAAGCCACTACAGAGGCTTACCTTTACCTGAAGAAATATGACCCTTCTTCCAGGCCCCCGATCTAGTAGTGTTACCCAGAGAGGGGATGGCTGCAAAGAAGGTTGATGAAGGAGGGGACACAAACTACCCTACTAGTTTGCATCCATGTAGAAGGGTTCCTTTGAGCATGGAGGTGACACAAACTTAGTAAGGGTAGAAAATCACATTGTTGACTTGACAATTCGGCCAGATATTTCAAACCCAGTCAATGGTGACCAGGGATGATTTTAAGGAACCATACTAATTTAAAAGTGTATAAATGTTGACGAATCTTACCAATTCTTAAAATGAAAAATATAAAATGTTCGGTGATATTTTTCAAAAAATATTTTAATTTCCAAGGATTTTATATCGTTTATATGATAATTTGGTGATTTTTAGGGTGAAAAAATTTTACCCCTTCAAAATTGGGCGAAATAGGGGTTCAAAAAATGCAAAATGGAAAATCATTTTTTTGGAGAAAAACCCCTAAAAATATCCCATGGGCTAAATTTCGCCCCTAAAATTATCCTTGAATTGGTGACTCACCTAGAAGGTGACCTGAAGACATCGTTCTCAAGATCAACAAGATCAGCAACAAGAATGCTGTGCTTTCACCCAGACCGAGCACATGCACTAACTCCATAATGTCTGTTTGAATTATATGTAAGTTGTTGCATATGTACCACACTCTAGTTGTTAGTTTGATAGTTACTGTAAACAGTCCAGGTCTGATTTCGAGAACTAGCCTCGGGGATCTAAAATAGTATAAATAGGCTCTCCCCATAGGGGAGAGGGGTAGGGAAATTTCAAGAGTAGGGTCTCTCCATTGTAATATGTTTTCGATTTCTCAGAGTCGAATAAAATTTGCAGAGGTGGAATGGAAAACTCTCATGGAAGAGATTCCCACGTCATCTTTTTCTTTAATAAGTAAACCTTCTACATGACTATCTATCATGTTTTCATTACAGTTTGTATTTGCTTTTCATGTTTGGGCACTAGTTTATATTGTCCAGAATTCATCTCCTATGCTCTCAGTCCATTTTTCAAACATTTTAAACATTTTTGTTCTAAAGTATTATAGAATTCACCCTGGTTAGGTGCTCTGTGTAATGTCCCCAACCCTCCAACCGGTGAAGAGGACGCTACTGTAATATTGCTATCGACCCGAGCAACTAGCCCCATGAAGATAAAATGAAATGCATGGAATTAATAACATGCATAGATGCATAACTATTTAGCATACAGTGGAAGCAAACTACATTCCATCCAAGAATTTAGCATGTTCATCATTTTCATTAAACAACAACTACAATTGCAGAGATGAAATAGACAAGAATACTTATCTCATGAAGAAGCTCGTCCCACAACAAGCCATGTCACTAAAATGTTTCACCAAAACATAGGCCAATGTGCTCATCAATCTCTCAGCAACACTACCACCCCTAATCTGGGTAGGAATCCATAGGGAGTAAGGGGAAACTCATAGGCTCACACATAGCCAAGGATACGCAACTTATCCAAGCCAACATGGTTGGGTTTATCAGGCTATCAGGAGCTGGAAACGTTGGTTTCCAAGCTAGTGGGCTCATTGAAGAGCTAATGACGCCTACACCAGAGCTAGCCTAATTTCTAAGACATCCACACACACCCAACACAAAAAATAATCCCCTTCTTTGCTGCACAATCCCTCAGGCCATGACTTCCATTCCAGTGCTATTTAGGGGGTGTAGAGAAGAAATTCATCCCTCTAGCTCTATCTGTGAGGCTCCTACACATACTAGGTTTATCAAGCACACTCAGGCTCCATTTCCACTCCCAAGTAGTCCAAATACCAACCACTATGCATGCACAACAAAACAACAACTCTGGGATTGAAAGGAAAACACCACAAAACAAAATAGAAATGACAATTGGGTAATACACAACCCAGACTGAGCAATTTGACTCTAGAGTCATTTATGGCCCTATCATGGCCAAAACGACTCAACAACAAACTCACAGTGACCCAAATTCATGGGGAACCAATAGTGATTTCTCAGCTACATGAGGAAAGGAATGCAACCTGTGTGAAGGTGGATTCACATACCCATACCCACAACGTGAAGAGAAACTACACACAGCAAAATCCAAAAACAAAATTCACACACAGGAACTTCCATCCATTTAAGAAAGAGAGCCCAACGTGTATGTATGATGATGAGGGAAAACATCTAGGACCTAAAATCATGAATGATAACCCACAATAGTAAAATCACGAAGGTAAAGCATCTCCCCCCAACTCTCTGCGTGAGGAAAATGGAAGAATGGGGTCATGGTATCTTCTCCTCCTGCCCAAGTGAGGATGAACATGTTCCTTGGTGGAGTGTGCCTATGGGAAAGGACTAATAGTCCTGCCACACACCACTGCCCATACAAAAACTTTTTCCTAGGGAAATAACTGCCCCCAACCAACTCTAGAGGATTTAATTTGGTATTTGAGACAAGAATAAGACAAAAAGGTTGTTGAATGAGACAAGGGATAAATTGTGAGTAATACAAAATATAGGTGACAACTAAATGGGTTTATCAATTGACACTTGGTTGTTCCCCAATGGCTCCCAAGGGTTAGACACCCCCCCATATCCTTAGGAAATCATGCCATTTTCATTATGGTTGCACTGACATAGCTGGTTGTAGTTGTTTTAATAAAAATTCATATTTACATGATGTGAAAATCATAATGTGCTGGCTAGCATGAAAGATCATCGACAATGATTTTAATCACCAGAACATTGAAAGTGAAATCGATGGGTGGGGATTTGTCCTTTAGCTCCACACCATGGTTAATTACAATATATACATCATATACATTTAATGCAAATAGGGTCAAAACCGGGTTGTTGCACTCTATTTGACGGGCTATCTCACTTTTTCTACTAATCTACCTACTAATACCTCCATATTGAAGAAACAATGTCTATCTTGCCTCTGTCTACCAACCTTCTGACTTCTTATCTCCTACAACTTGTTTCGGACCTGATTAGTTGACTCCATGGCCCAATGGTCTCCTCCATGATATACCCCACCAAACTTCACAAAACAAACTTGTCTTATTTAGAAATCTGATCTTCTGACCATCTTCGATTGAATATTTTGAATGTGAAAAAACTTGCAGATAGTGAGAGATCCCTCTCTGATTGTATTGGGTCAAAAATACACTCTAAAGCCGTTTTGATGTTACCCTAGGATTTACCTCCCGTAACCTGGGTATGTTCTGGGTGTTAACAAACTGGCGCCGTTACCGGGGACAAAGGTTCAAATATTCCCTGGGTGTGAATGACATAGTTTCAGATTTGATTGTTGATGGTGAACAATATTCAGACTATCAAGAGGGTTGTACATATTTCACCTGGCGACTCCATTCTCAAAGCATCTAGACTTCAGTGACTCCACTAGTGACATGATCTAGAGATCAATTTTTCAAAGAGAACCGACAGGCTCTACTGGGGAAATGAGCTCGTCGCAATGTATGAAGATGCATGGTGAAAAGATAAGATACTCAAGTTTTAGTTTCCTCCAAGATGCCTTGTCCTATCTTGTAAGTTTGTTCCTATATTTTCCTAAGATTGTCAAATCTGTTCTTGATGGTTTATTACACTCGAATCTGAAACATGAATTTATTCCTATATATCCTTCTTTGCGAACTAAAAGCATTTCATCACCATGTACATTTGATTTTTACCAAGGTCCTTCATTCGAAACACATGACATTAAAGGTCATCCTGTGAACCCCATGAAACCATGATTAGTAATACATCCATTTTGCATAGGCCCATTTCTTCTAGTGTTCCAAACCGATATATACCACTACACTTACCTCTTGTTATTAATGATTTTCCTACGAAGCATTACAAGTACCTCCCTAAATTTGATAGAGAATCCAAAGACCTCACTGCTGAAAAACATTTACAACCCTCCAAACATTTCCTTGACCTATTTAAAGTAGAACATGATAATGTTTGCATGAGGACTTTGTCCCAATCTTTGCAAGGAGACATTAAAAAGTGGTTTAAGCACCTATAGCCTAAATCCATCAATAACTGGGAAGAGTTTTCTGATACCTTTGTAAATTTTGGGGTAGGGGGAGGCCACTAAACCAAATATTTTCAGAGTTCTATTCCCTAAAGAAGCAGGAGGATGAAACCATGTCTATTTTTAACAGGAGTTTTGCAAGCTTTTATTATAACATGCCAAAGAAAATCCAACCTCTTTAAAACGCTGCTAAAATTCATTATGCAACTACATTTCGTCCTGAACTGTCATTACTTCTTTTGGAAAGGAATTCAATCACATTACAGCACATGTTTGTTGATTGCTTCGAAGTTGAAGAAAATCTTAAGATGTCTAAAAAATTGTCAAATCAAGATTGTGGTGGTGAGATGAAAGATAAATTAGAATTGGTTGGGCCACATAAACCAAGGGGAATAGTCCCTTTTCATCCCAATATTTCACTTACCAAACAGAGAGATGATCAAACTTATGATGTAAAATAAGATGGTTCTACTAACTTATTTTTTAAAGATTGCAATCAACCTAGTACCAATTCTGTTCATGATGATTTCAAAGGGGATTTCGGTATGCCCATATATGATGAGTATGAGGATGACTGCTTGGATGTTATACCCAAAGAACCAGCTCTAAATCCAAGGTCTGATAGTGAAGAAAATCAAGCTGTAACCTAAAGTCAAAAGGATGAAATAAGAGAATATAGTGAATGTGCTGAAGGTGATAGTATACCTTTGTGTTATTTTTCATTTGAACTGATAAGACAAATACTTAAAGCCTCTAAACAAAGACATAAATCTATGGGTATGGAATATTCCATGAACTTTTTGGAGATAGAAGATGAACCATCATAGGGTCAATATCAGCATGTGGAAAAATCAATGGTTTGCAATGAGAAATTGGGTTTATAAGAAAGAGGTAAGAGTTCTCAAATAAATGCTCTTCATGTTTTTCAAATTAAAAAATTTCATGTCAAGAAGAGGGATTGTGTTTGCTTGATTCACTTGGAGAAAAGAATAATACTTCTGCTCAAGTATATAAGGAAGGTGAATTTTTAGATTCAAAAATTATGAAAGAAAGGGTGGATGTTTTGTTAGAAAAAAATCATGGCAATCCCTTTCATAGTTCTTTTGGAGATCAGTCTAACAACATTCTAGAGGAGTTGCATTTTGAGGAGCTTTGTCATGACAAATAGGTGTTTGAGGGTTTTGGGATTTGTCATGTTTTTTATGATCCAATGGAAGAATACCTTGAGAAATTTTGTATCAAGAACAGTTGGTTATGTTTCTATCAAAGGGACCACATCCTTCCTCATAACCTTTTTCCATTTTGTTCCTATGTTCTAATTTCAATCAAGCTTGATGAAAAAATTGAATTATTGGGTAAATTGCTTGATTTGCTTCATTGGAAATCAAAATTTACTTGATTGAGCATTTGGGCTCAGTTAGGTAGGGTAGGTAGCTGCAAATAAGCTCGAGACCTGTCGAGCATTTCCTTCAGTACTTTTTAGTTTGTTTTCATTTCCAGTTATAAGTTTGGGTTTGCAGTCACAATTGTTTTTAGTTTTCAGAGTATGGCCAGATGACACAGATTGACATGAGTTTGTTATAGTAGTGGTTCGGTTTTTGGTCCTAATTAAATATATTTGAGAATTTTAGAGAAACATTGGGGACATCCCAATGGATTCGGCACCTAGTCTATAGGGTTCTTTGCTACCTCACAAGGAGGATAGAATCCCTTGTGGATCCAGCTGTTAGCACTATTTTTAAATTTTTGAATTATAGGCTTGAGGGATTCGAAAATGATCCTATTCGGTGGAAAATTGTGCAAGCACTTTTGAGCCCATCAGGCTGGAAGATTCCATCACTTGGAGCCATCAGATGAAGAGGGTATCTGAATCTACGATGATAGATCCTTCTATGGTCAAAAACACGTAGCATCAGAAATGAAACGGGAGTGTTGAATATCAACGATTCAGATCCATGACGAAGAATTTCAGCGATAGAGCACAATTCTGCAGGCCAAAGATGTGAGGAAAAAGTTCACATTTGACATTCATAGGGTCTGTTAAAAGGGATAAGTGTTGGAAGGTCAATATCAAGGTGAGGACAGATCAACAGCGTGGGGTGATTCCACTGGGGAAACATGTGCGAAGGAGGAGGATTTTCCAAAACATGAAATAGGTTAAAGGGAGGAAAGGTTAGATGGCTAATATGAAGGTGGAAGAAAATCTACGGTTGTAGTATATTTCATGATCTGAAATAGCATGGGCAATGTCGAAATCTCAATTCATGAAAAGTCGTAGAGGCCGCGAAGATCTACGATCCAAAGTAAGGGGTCAGGAAGATCAATGAACAAGGAGTGTTCTATGATTATAAGATGCATGGGAGATAAAGTGAGAAATGATCAGTGGAGTGTTAAGGTTCTCATGATTGGACGGTCTCGATGAAGGCTGATCATGTATCGACGGATGAGGTCGATCACCCTTGATCAAGCTGTGCACATGATGATTGTATAAGCTTAATATGAAGAGATGTTTTTCAACGGATTGGTTTTCAAAGACACGTGGATGATGGATGTGAAAGGTGCCTCGATCAAAAGGATGAAAAAAGCTCAGGAACATAAGGGTCACATCCATATCAATCTGACAGTAGAGGGGATGCTCTCACATGTTGGGCACCCTATATGCAAGTTAATTAAAGAAAACATACAGAGTGTTCAATATAAATTGTCAACCCAGGGAAGTCTCTTATTTCAAGGATAATTTGCACTGTATATGCGGTAAACACTAACTAGCTGATGCTATAAATAAATGATCCTACTTTCCTGTTTAGCCACACTCATCCCATAATTTGTTTAACCTAATTTACCTTCTCAAGAATGCAAATCACAAGTACCTTCTTAAGATTCTTAATATGGAATTAAAAGATGTAGGAAATAACATCTAGATTACTCTTGCAGAAAGTTAAATTCCTAATTATCAAACCATATAAAGATCCATCTCAACTATCTTGATTCAGCTATTCTAGAAATTCAAAGTACAGGAATTAAATTCTGCAATTATAAATGCAAAGGAACAAACTGCAAAGATCTAAAGAAAACAGAAATTGAAGGAACTAGGGATGAATAGGACTGTCACAGCTATCACACAGTTACATAAAATAAAGTTAAGCTATACAGTCGACTGACACATCACACCACTGCAATTTTACGAGAGATGCAATTACTGATTACTCAATGACACACATCAAATCGACAACTGTTGCAACTTACTGTAAATAAAGAAAGTTATCACAAAATCACACAACAGAATAAATAAAATGCCTAATTAACTTAATCCCTGTGGGAAGGTGGGCCCAGTCTTCACACATAGATGCTGGAAGTAACACACATTAAAACGTCGAGATCTGAAGAATCAAACTCCTTGTATTAAAAGTGGAAGATGAGCACACAACCTTAGTCATAGCTAATACAATAATTTGATTAATTTCCAACCCATGGCTTGGAATAGTTCCCAGTATTTATACAATTACAATCATAACATCTTCCCACTATTATCAGGAAGCCATGAAGATCTATGATCTTCAAGCTTCCCTAATTACAATGAGTTGTTATAGTCGTGGCAAGATGAGAGCAGATGATACAGGAAAACTGTTATCAAGCCAGAAATAATGATCATGATTACTTGAGAAGATAATCTGTGGATTGCAGCTAATTTTGAGTAGCGATGCACTATTGCCTCCAAATTTGTTGCAGCCTGTTGCAACTACCTTTTTACAGTTCGCGTGGAATAATACCCTTGGACCGTGTTCTTTGGGAAACATTAATGGAATGGATGGCGATCATCTCAACAATGAATGTTCATCCCTCTTTCAGCATGTTCGTCCCGCTACACCTATGTACTCTACATCTTGAATTAACTTTATAAAACCACCATATGTTAGCATAATTTAAGATGTAAATCCCTGATTACAACAATCCTAAGCATTAATAAAAAAATACAATGATTAACCATACTTGTATGAATTGAGGGACCAAGTGAAGGAAAAACATCTGTTTAGTAGACATAAGAGAGTAGGATGAGGCAAAAAAAGGTAGGTAAGTGTGGTAAAAAAGGGGTCATTTATGGTCCCAACATCTCCCCCCAACTGTCCTGTTGCATGTCCTCATGCAACAACCTCCATTATTCGGAATCTGAATATGGCATTGTGCTTCGTTCATGGAGAGAAGAAAAGTTGTATGGGAATTTAGGTGTTCCCTGTTTTTCCACAAATCCCTTATGGACAACCCAATACCTCGAACACTCTTGTTCTTCTGCCCTTGTTAATGAGAAGTCTTCCCTATACGGTTTTGCTGGCCACCAGATGAGAGGAAATTTGAATTTGAGTCCCAGCCAATTAACCCCACATTCCTTCATGCATCCAACATATCCCTCAACCCTGGAAAGTTCCTATTCAAAATGCCTATAACAGTAGGGATCCCTATTTCTCAGGGTTGGAGAGGCAACCTTACATCTGTGCTGGCTACCTTGCAAAGCCACTCGTTGATGCATGGAAATCTGGCTGACATAAGTAGAAATAACCTTTTCTTGAAGTTCCATTATATGATAATTTTGTATGGTACATGAGAGTACACTTTTATGACAAGCAAGGAGGAGATGAGGATTCTGAGGTTTGCTTTGAATCCAAAGGTTAGAGTGGGCCTCATTATGAGAGAAAGTTTGGAAAGATATTTCCCACTGAACATGATTGCTCACAAAGGAGGCAAAATCCCTCAGCTGAACATCACCTAAGAAAGGGATAGGATTCGAATGGTGGTCCAAAGGACAAGCCAACTCATGTAAATATAGCTCACACAGCAAATTCTGGTCCTCAAAGTCACTTTCCAGAAATGTTTCCAGGAATTTAGCTGAGGTTGTTATTTCATATGGTCTCTCTTCTTTTACAGCCCTTAGTTTAAACCAAATGAACTGCTCAAATAAAAACACAGGGTAAGAGGAGGATGGCACTCTGGTACCCAACAATTCCTAAGAAAGAGTATACAGCTTATCTTTTTCCACCTGCATGGACTTGAACTTTTTCAGCTCCTTTAGATCCTTCTGTAGCTCTTCCCCATGGAGTTTCTGGGACATAAGTTCTTCTTCTGACTTTTCCCTCAATTCCCTGATGGTCTTCCTATGTTCAGTGAGGGAAACCATCCCTTCTTAATATCTCTCCACCTGACTCCTCCACTTCCTCACTTCTATTCTCAGGATCGAGAGTTCTTTTGTTAGCTTCAGGATTTCTTCATTTTCAGGATGTTACTCATTATCAAAATCCAAATTGATAAAATTTTGAGGATGTTGAGTCCATACCTTATCACCTGATGTTCCAATTTGAACATCATGTACTTCTGAAATCACTTCTGGGGGTGCTGGTTCTTGTGGAACATCATCCCTTCCTTGAATTTCTCTTGCAGTAACTTCAACCATAGGTGTATCTAAAACAACTTCTAGAGATGTTGGTTCTTGTGTAATGACATCCTCTCTTTGGAGTTCTCCTATAGCAACTTCAGCAGCTGATTGCGAGGGTGTTGGTTCTTGTGTGACAACCTCCTCCTGAATTTTGAGCTCCTTGTCTTCCTGATTGTCAACTGCAGCTTCAACAGGGGGATGCAAGGCTGTTAGTTCTTAGGTAACATAGCCCTATCCTTCTCTTTCTTCATGCTACTAGGATTGTAGAGTTTCTTTCATGTCTTTTACAATATGGAGTTGTTCCTCAAGGATTTCAGTGTCCCCCGAGAATTGTGATTGCGTTTTTTCATCCTCTCCTAAATCCAAATCAAGAATGATATTCATTTCGGGATCGACTTCTTGTTGTAGCCTAAGAGTCTCTACAGAAATTTCCAAGGATGTCGGTTCTTGTGTAGCAACATCCTGGTTAACTTCCTCATTTTCCTATTGTTGGGATTCCATTTCTATCAACTCTATGTCCTGAGACGGTTCAGGAGTCATAGTGCAAACTTCTTCATTAAATTCAAGAATATTTTCCATCTCTGATTCTTCTTCCCCCATTTGGGTGGAAACTTCAACAAGAATATTCAAGGATGTTGGTTCTTGTGTATTAGCACCTTGTTCAACCTCATTATCATTCTACTGCTAAGGTTCCATCTCTACTAGTTCTGTGCCCTGAGAAGGTTCAGGAGTCACAGCATAAACTTCTTCAACAAAATCAAGAATAATTTCAGCCTCTGGTTCACCTGTCCCAATCTGGGTGGAAATTTCAACAGGAATATTCGAAGATGTTGGTTCTTGTGTATCAGCACCTTGTTCAACCTCATCATCATTCTTCCAATCAGATTGTCCTTGTTCTTCCATAGCTGCAGGTATGGGTTGTTGTGTCATAAAGGCACAAACTATGACTTTGTATCCTGACTAGTTAAAAATTTCTCCACACATAGGGAAAACCACTCTTTCTTCCTCCTCACCATCCTTAGTAGGAGTTGATCCTTCTAATTGGTCTGCAGCTTCAACTAGTGTGTGCAACTTCTTTTCCACTTGTTTCCTGCATGCATCCTTCCAATTTTCTAGTTCTTTCTGGAGTGATTGTACTTCGTCCCTTAATAACCCATTTTCATACAGAATTCCCTCAATTTGAGGTTCTTCTGCACCCAGTTCCTGTGGGGCATCATTTGATTTGGGTCTTAGAATGGGGATTTCGATCCATGCTTCTATGGTTTCCCATCTTTCCCATGCTTCTTCTGCTGCTGTAACTGACCTAGTTCTTTTTTGTCTTATTGGTGGTGATAGCTATATTTCTTCTTTTGATCTCCTCCTTTTTCTCCGTGGTGTTGGAATTTCTAGATTTGCAACTGATGTGGAAGGGATATCCTCTGCCTCAGTATTTTCCTGTTCTTCCTCGCTCAGAGTTCCTCCCCATTCAAGGGAAGATTCAATGGTCTACACAACTGTTTTTTCTTCTGTTATCATGGCTCTAACATATTTGGATTCAATTGTCGCAGCATCTAATGCTTCTCTAGTTTCGGCCTCTACTATCAGAGCTTCCATGTTATTTAGTCTCTCTACAGGGTTTTCTTGTGCATTTTCCTCCAATTGTTCTGCTTGGTCTTCTGACTGATCCTCTGATCTAGTCTCATTCCCCCCCCCCCCCCCCCCAACTAAATTGGAGGGACTCTGAACCTCCTATTGCTCTTCATTTCCCCCCGACTGTTGATTGGCATGCTCTTCTTGGTTTTGAATAGACACCATGAGTACAGGTACTTCTACTTCTTCTTCTATTGGAACACCAAGAAAAAGGGAGGGTTCCTAAATTTGACCTGTGAATTTCTCCCAGGTTTGGTTTCGTTGAGCTAAGGACCATAAAATTATTAATTTGATTAGGCCATGGTGGGTAAGGGAGGAGTTTGGATGCTTGGTTGTTCTAACAAACCTCACCATATGGTGTTAATCATTGAATAGATAAAATGGAATGTTTAGTAGGGCCCTGTGATGGAGACGAGATAATAGAGGAAATTCAGAGTAATAAACCATTTGATATAGTACCTTCATAGGTGATATAATTCTTGAGGAAAATTTCTACTTGATCCCATGGCCAAGGCAGTGACTGTAATGCTATCCCTCTCCATGACTGTTGAATGTGCTCCCATTCTCTCAGAAAATCCTGTACTATTGCAGCGTTGGGGGTTCTTCGACCAAACTAGGATCTTCCCACCTGAGGAAGTCCAATGACCTTAGACACTATTGCTTTAGAGAATTCGACACATAACCCTCGAACCTCTGAGTGGGTTTCTATAAGATTTAAGAAAAATTGTAGAGTTGTCTCGCGATAAAATCCATTCAGGTGTTGGAAGAATTAAGTCCATCCCGTAGCTTCAAAAATAGCAAAAAATTCAGCATTTCTTCTCAATTCTTGGATATTTGGACGTACATGCTGACCTAGGATACCCAGGTTTGTTTGAATTCAGAATTGTTTCTCAGTCTGATAGATTATAGAGCCCACAATGGAGGTTAAAGCACAGAGTATGTATGAACAACTAAGAGTGGAGTTGGGTAAATTCGAAAATTTTCAGAGCATAGAAATGTTTGGAATTTTATCCCAAATTAGGAAAGGAGGTGGTTATCAGGTAACACAAATGGCCATTAAGTCGTACGAGTGGACAGTTAACGGTATGCAGGTGTAATAATGGGCACAGAAAATAAGGTATGATTAATGTTGTCAAATCTAGTTAACGCTTAATCAAGTAAATAATCAGAGCCATACCTTCGAAAATATGCAATGAATGGTGACCTTTGGAAAATAATAGAGCATGTGAAGTGCAACCATTTAAATTTAATCATTATTGTAGGCATGCTATAATGAACTTTTCTTCTGGCGAACCAAAACCATCGTGTCAATCTTGTTGGAAACATAATGAATACTGGAAAATAAATTGGAATCGTCAGCATCAAGAATTGGAGCCAAATCTGGAGGAGACTCTAACCAAGGTTGCAAAGATTTCTTCCAATATTGGAGGCATCATAGCTACATACCATAGAGAAATCAAGCAGTTTGGCAAAGTCACAACCATGAATTATAGAAAAATCATCCGGTTTTGATGGAGTCGCAGCTGCCAGAAAAGGTAAACATAGTAAAAATGGAACGGTGTCATAGTTACTGGAATCGGAAAAAGGAATTAAGTTGGCAGTATTGCAGCTGCATGGAACGGAGTAAAGGGTAGGAGTTGACGGTGTTACAGCCACACGCAATGGGATAAAGGGCAGGAGTTTACGGTGTTGCAGCTAAGCGAAACGGGATAAAGGGCGAAAGTTTACAGTGTTGCAGCTAAGCGGAACAGGATAAAGGGCGGGAGTTTATGATGTTGCAGCTGCACGGAATGGGATAAAAGGAAGGAGTTTACGGTGTTGCAGCTGCGTGGAACGGGATAAAGGGCAGGAGTTTACAGTGTTGCAGCTGCATGGAACGGGATAAAGGGCAGGATTTTACGGTGTTGCAGTTGCAAAAAAAAGGGAAAATAGGCAAAGTAATACAGTGTTGCAGCTGCAATAGATTTGTTCAAGGAATGTTCTTCTGATGCAGGTAGTTACAAAAGGACGACCCTAGTTGATAGGCCTGATAATGACCACTTCTCCTTAGGCACTTTCCTGCACATTCTATTTTATTTTATTTTGAAAAAAAACGGATCAAGTGCAAAAGAAAAATATAAAAATAATAGTAAAAAAATATATCAACTTATTTATGTACAAAAAATTTATGTAAGATTTACAGCGGTTATCTAAGGATTGACAGGGGCAGAGAAATATTCTTGCCCTTGTTCCATCTAGTATTCTGGATCAGTTGCAATTTGTGAAGTGAATGCGTATTTTGAAATGGGATTATGCGGTACAATCGTAACCTATGACCTTTAGAAAATAATGGTGCACGATTCTCATCAATGGTCACCAGGTGGACTGTTCCATTATCAAATACTTTGTCTACCAGGTATGGGCCCAACCATCTTGTGCGTAACTTACCCTTGAAGTCCCTTTTGAATTTTGAATCGTATAATAATTCCTAGTTTCCTTCATAGAAGACTTTCTTTCTGATGAATCGGTCCTATCAATTGGATCTTTGTTTCTGGATTAATACTGTCTGATCCACAGTAGCTAAACGGTTCTCATCAAGTTCATTCAATTTATTCAATCTTCTCTTCTGGGCTTCGGTCACATCTAAGTTTACCTCCATAGTTGTCTTCAAAGTCTTGATTTCAAATTCAATTGGGAAGACAACAATTTTTCCATACACCAAGTCATAAGGAGAGAAACCAGTAGTATTGCACCAAGTAGTACGATATTCCCACAATGCTTCCAAAATTCTATCAGCCCAATCTCTACGATGGATCTTACCCATTTTGGTAAGGATGGATTCAATAAATTTGTTAGTGCTTTCTACCTGGCCATTGTCCTAGGGATGGTATGGTGAATCTATCCAGTGATGAATATGGTACTTCTGTATTAGAGATTTGAATTGATGTGACACAAATTGAGGTCCTCCATTGGTAACCACTTCCTTGGGTACTCTGAAACGGGTAAAAATTTCACCATACAGGAAATCGATCATAGCCTGGTCATTGGCCTTCACCAAAGCCACAACTTCTACCCATTTCGTCATGTAGTCAGTACAGACCAAGATGTAGGATTTCTGCTTGGAATGAGGGATGATAGGACCAACAAAATCTAAGGCCCATCTGTCAAAAGGTTCAGCCACTAGTTGTGGCTGAAGAGGCATTTGATCCAATCTATTCGGTTGGCCCATCCTCTGGAAGCTATCACAAGACTGGACATATCTTTGTGCATCCCTAAAAAAGGTTGGACAATAGTAGCCCAATCTTAGTACTTTGTGTCCTATCCTCCTATCTACAAAATGTCCCCCACAGGGCTCATCATGGCAGGCCTTCAAAATATGGAATATTTCATCTTCTCTTACACATCTTCTGATCTCAAGATCAGGGCCTGTGTAGAATAGATGGCTGTCTATCCAACAATACCTGGCACTTTGTTGAATAATTTTCCTCTTTTCTCTTTTGGACAAATGTACCGAAAGTTTCCCTGCAGCCAAGTAGTTAGTGACATCTGCATACCAAGGGGAGTGAGTTGAAACTGCAAATAAGTGTTCATCTAGAAAAGAGTCCTCAATAGGAAAATTATCATCACTGTTAGTAAAACGAGATAAGAAATCAATGACAAAATTTTCTTTTCTAGGTCTGTCTATAATGGTGATATCAAATTCCTATAATAATAACAACCATATAGTTACCCTAGCATTTGTAACAGGTTTATTCATTAGATATTTGATGGTTGAGTGGTCAGTATGCACAAAGGTAGGATATCCATTGATATAATGTTGAAATTTGTTAATGGAGTAAACAATGGCTAAAAATTCCTTCTCGATAATAGTATAATTAAGTTCAGCAGGGGATAGGTTTTTGCTAATATAATAAACTACATAAGGTGCTTGACCATCCTACTATCATAAAACTGCTTCAGTGGGGGTATCAGAGGCATATGAAGAAATGTGAAAAGGCAGGGTCCAATTGGGCCCTATTAGGATGGGAGTTTTGGATAGCTTCTCCTTAAGTTTAACAAACGATGTATGGCATGCCTCATTCCAAATAAATTGCACATCCTTCATTAACAATGAAAAGAAAGGAGATGTAAGTTTGGAAAAGTTTTCTATAAACCTTCTATAATATCCAGCATGCCCTAAGAAACTTCACACTTCTTTCTAAGTTACAGGAAAAGGTATATTTTTTATTACCTTGATTTTAGAGGGGTCCACCTGGATGCCATCAATAGAGATAAAATGCCCCAACACCACTCCTTCACTCATCATCATATGGCACTTTTCAGTGCTCAAAGATAGATGGGTCTGTTTGCAACGAGTTAAAACCTATTCCAATTTTTTCACTAGTGGAAAATGAGAGATTAGTGACCAAAAAAATGACCAAAATCCACATATCAATGACCACTTTTGGTTTGGCGATTGCTGGTGGCTAATTTACGGTCTTTTATTACGCGACCAAAATTGGTCATTTTATTTTGGTCATTTATAGCTTGTCAGTTGGTCATTAATTTGGTCATATACTTGGTCATTAATTTGGTCAATATTTGAATCGATGACCAAATATATGACCACATATATGACCAAATTAATGACCACATGACAAACTAGAATATGACCACATTTGGTCGCGTAATAAAAGACCGTAAATTAGCCACCAAAACTGTTTTTTGGTCATTAATATGCAAATTTTGGTCGTTTTTTTGGTCATTTATATCTCATTGTTTGGTCAAGTATCTCTCAATTTTTGGTCATTTTATATGCAAATTTTGGTCATTAATCTCATTTATTGGTCACTAATTTAGCCGTCTTATGTGTGGTTATTATATTTTAGTAGTTTAAATGGTGTCCATTATTAATCAACATAATTTTTTAATATGATGTTATGTTTAAAATAAAATAAAAAACCATACATTAGTTGTCATCATATAATACACATGTGAATTAAGCAATGTCATATTAATTAGTTAATTACAACACTTATAAATAATATAAAGTATAACCATATAAGTTTTAAATCGCGCAAATTATATTATATGAAATGTCAAGTATTACAATAAATATGAGTTTTCTCAAAAACTATCTCCATATAAATTTACATGAAAATCATCTAGTACATCGATGACTTTTCAAAATATTACAATGACTAAACCATCCCATTTGTACTTGGCTGCTAAGCCATACTTAGATCCCACAACAGCTTCAATTAAACCATACTTAGCAGCTTGAAAGCCTCAGCAGCAGACTCTTCATACTCAATGGCAAAGCCTCAGCAACTGGCTTTTCATACTCAATGGCCCGCTTAGTTAATTTCATTCCTACAAAATCTAGTAAAAAAATCTAAGTAAAAAAAAACAATGAACTGTAAAATACAAAAACAATGAAGAAAATTATTTATAATGTTCAATATCTTAGCCTCCAATTTCTTTTCCTTTTTCTATACAAAACACTGGAATTGAGCGATTAGACATTTATTTCCAAGTTTCTATTCATACTCATGTACTTGGAAAGATTCTAATGTTTTACCTCAGGTTTAAAGACACTCCCTATGGTATTCTAGGAGATACTCTCAATAAGAAGGAAATGTACAATAGAAGGGAAACTTTCTGAACTGTCTGGTGGGTCCCTGAGCCTGCCAACAACCCATGCCCTAACAACTGTCATCTGGAAGCCAAATATGACATGTTATGTAACAGGGTTAAGCTTCACATGCAATTAAAAAGAATGTTGAATCATATAACAATGGGGAAATGCCATGTTTTATCATATCCCAACACACTTGTAAGAAGAAATCATGCCCATAGATATAAACCAATGAGAAAGGCCAACCAGATTCAAGGTCAGTGCCCCCATTTTGTCACTACAAATTTTTGTAGCAAAACCCATAGTCTCACATTCTGACAAACTTCGTACCTGGAATGGGGTGAATTTTTAGATGTTGAAAGATCAATCACCCATCCATGCATAGTAATAAATTATTGTAAATCAGATACTAACCAAAGCCTTGTTTTCCATCATCTTCTTCATTGAATAAGATAAATTGTCAATAAAATGACAAGAAAACATGTTAAGAAGCGAGACACCACTCTCAAATAAATCATAGACAATCACTAGATATTAATCTGAATAAGCTAAATCTAGAAAAACTTCTGCAATTAATCGTACGTCAAGGTGACTGCCAATGAAAGCCCTTATGGAACTGCAACAACGACAATGGAAACCTAAAAACAAATAATTCCATTAGTATTTCTCTTATGTACATTTTCATATAATCATTGGACATGACACTAGTCAACATTTTTGTAAACAATGACAGCTGATTTTATACAAACTATCCATTCAAGAATAATACTAACACGATACTGAAAGTAGGACATGGTGACCTACCGCAATTGAGAATATGTTAACAATTATGTTAACTGTGTCTCCAACCTTGGTCTTTCCTGCTTGAAACATGGGTTTCCCATTGGAGTCTTGTGTATTTCTGTAAAAAATATCATAAAATAGAACACAAGCTACAGTCAATACAAAGTGGCAGTGTAAAACACAAATAATTTAGATAAAACATTGAAAGGTAGTATAGTATCACTTACCTAATCAAGAGGATTCCAATCAAGCTACTAATCAAGTTGTTAGGTAGCAATGATGAGGGAATGAATGACAGAAATAAACTGAAACAAGAAGCCAATTTTTGTTATTCAAAAATGCAGAACTCACTCTAGAGTCTATATTGGTTTCTGTAAGTCTAAATAAAACCTTATACATAGAATGATCCAATGTGGCCTACAATACTATTCAACTATTTATTTTCATTCATAAGAATCCAACTATTTATATTCATTCATAAGAAGCATGCTAGGTATAAAAATATGAATCCAATTATTTATATTCATTCATAAGAGTTGTAGATTAAATTTAAATGTATTCAAGACATGGAAAATAATTCCTCTCTTAGATGTACCTTTGCATGCACTCACTGAGTATTTTGAACCAATCAAATTTCTTAGAAAAGAGTGAAACAAGTAACTACTCCAAAAGAAAAAATGAAATCACAAATTTAGATTGCACTATTTTGTAACATAGAAATAGATCATCCTAAAGAATGGCAACAAGATCAATTCCTAGGTGATATTTTCAAAAAACCAAGTAGGAAAAATAACAGATTTTAATGTTTGGATCAACATACCAAAGGATAAAATATGCCTCAAAGAATCAACATCATTTTCCTCTAGGGTGTAGGTCTGCAGAAGTAGAAGCAATCTCCTCACAAGAACAAAGTGTCAAGAAAGGATATTGGTCTCGTCCTCAAGCTAAGTCTCCAAGAGATCTGACTCTATGGAGAAAGGAAACCAATCTTAAAATAGACTTGAGATGAATGGGATGTGCCACAAACTCAACTTGAATAATATCCTGTGGAATTGTCTTTGGACACCTACACATCTTTCGACCAGATATTTTTTTAACTAGGAAGACTGGAAAAATGTCATTTCAAAATCATAGTGGATAGGGTGGCCAGATGGCAGCATCAGATGGGCATTCAATTCAAGAATCTCCATATTTCCACTAGATCAAATGTAAAAATACTACCTAAAGACAAATGCATGGAAGTTTTGTTGAATGCATAAGTCCTCCACAAGACAAGAAATTTTTTATTATCCAATCTCAATCAAGAACTTCAACCACCATACCATAAAAATAGGAAATTGGTTGGAATAGAAAAAAGAATATCAGCAGGACGACAACCGGATCACAAATTTTACAGTGAGACAAAAGACAAGCCGCTCTTAAAACATCTTAGGAAAACAACATACGTGAATTATGCAATAGAAATAAAGTTTAAGATGCGCAGAAGTTATTTCTAGGATACTCCATCTACATTTTTAAAATATGAGAACTAAGATCTGCCTCTTATAACCTATTGGCACCTTCTCTCCTTCATGCTTGTGAGGTATGGAGCCCACAGCTGAGTAAAAGAGGTTGAAACACATTAATAAGGTACTCATTAATAAGTTTTCAAATGCATTAACTTTTAACATCGAGAAAATTATCGCATGCCATTCAATGACTTTATATGTGGTTCTGAAGCTGACATGAATCTAGCATGTCCTATCATTTTCACTTTGTTAGTTGCCATAGGAGCTGTAGATCACACCATCATTTTTGGAAGAAATAAATTCTCTACATGATAAATAACCAATCCCTAGCTGACGTAAGAAGAGAAAACTATTGGTAATAGCAAGCCAGAAAGCCATCCTGACTTCAATGCAATGAAAAGCCATGTACATTATCCTCTATTACTATATTGGTTACTTTTACTCGTATTTACTGGCTATACTATTACCGGTATTGCTATTGGTAGTACTTGGTACTGTTTTTGGTCTTACAGTATACTATTGGTTATGTATAATGTATATCTAAGTGAAGAATTTTTTCTGTGCAGTTTTGTGGTATTGGTGAAGTCCTTTCCTTCACGCCTCAAATACTTAAACAATCTGTTAGTTCAAGAAGGAAATTAAGGTAGATTCAGCTTCTCTTTTGGAAAGTGCAGTTACCTGTCTTCCAATGTTTCCCTTTATAGTGCTTGCAATGTTTCTAATGGACCATGTTGGAAGAAGGTAACACTGATGCTAAAGAGACCACACCTTTTCATGTAAATTTAAATCATGTGTATACAAGAATGACATCTTGTATTGGTGCATATCTCTATCATCTACTTGGTTTATTTCATTTCCAGCTTAGAAATTTCTAGTGTTCTGAGAAAAGTGCAAATAGACTCAAGGAAATGGTTGATGAATCATTTAATCGTTCAACATCTCTAGGCCTTGTATAATGTGCTTCTATGTCATTAGAAACTGCTCTTAAGGGGGGCACTTCTAGAAGAAACCATCCCAAAATTGAACTGCTCCAGAAACCTATTGCTAGCATCTATTTCCCATTTCTAGATGAGAACTTGAAAGAAATGCAACATAGATATCAGAACCTGAATTTGGACTTTCAGGGTTTTCCAATTTTCTTCTCTGGTAACATAGATATGTAGTATGAATGATCTCCCTGTGCTGGTTATTTGAAAGTTCTTATCTGGACTTCGGCCATTCTTTTATGTGGGTGCAAGAAAATACTCCTATCTACCACTCGATTTCTATTCATTACATTCATTACAATTGCTTTGGTAAATAAATTGCTTCAATCGGGATTGTCTAGGGAGGTGTCTTAGTTGTGGGCCTGATGGTATTCTTTTGTGCCTTCAATATGGGATTTGGTGCAGTGGAAACATTTTCTGTTCAGAAATATTTCCAACAAGAGTTAGAGGAATTTGCTTGGCTCTGTGTGTTATAATAATGTGGACTGCAAACATGCTTATCATATTCCTGTTTCCTACCATGAACAAGAGCTTGGGAACAACAGGTGTTTTTGGATTTTTCTGTATTATGAGTGCAGTTTCTTGGATATTTATCTTCCTTAAGGTTCCAGAGACCAAGGGATTTCCTTTGGAAGTTATCATGGAGTTATTTGTTGTATCTACATCTCTAGATGGAAAGGAAGAAGCATAGATTAACCAGAATCTTAGAACTAAATGATTGACATAGCTCTGCAGACTGTTAAATAGGATGGTTATGGTTTTGGATAATTCAATTGAAGCATTGGAAAGCACAAACAAAAAGTTGAGCATGAATATTGTTCAACACTTCTTTATTTCCTCTTTTTTAGATTGCATCCTAGGCCCTATCTACCTTTGCAATGCATGATTCTAAAGCAGCTATATGCGATTGATGTAAGTAGTCAAATGTATTGTATCTTAGGGTTTTAAGATGAAAGATAATACTTTTCACGTCACCTTGAGAATTCCATTGTCCACAATCAGTCTTCCAACTGTTGAACTAGCTGCCCCAGCTAAGAAGCTAGAATGTTGAAATCTCCCTTTCTTTTTTTGAAGAGACACAAACATGACATCAAGTTAAAAAATGCACTTCCATGACAAACTTTCTTATTGGGATCCAATATAGATAGGTAATCTAATTCATGCAAAACTAGAAATAGAATAGAGAGAGTATTAGGGCTGGCATAAAAAACCAAAGATATTCTGAATTCTGCCACATTCATGAATTATGTCTTTAAATGTAGCAAATACTTGACCAACATAGAGGTAGTGATATGTGCTCATCACAGATATCTACTTAGAACCTTCAAGTGTGTCAACTGGCTGCTGATTTTGCTTGTACACAATTTTACCATTGTTTATCACAACTTCATATTGCTCTCTCTCATTCTGCAATATAAAAAATTGTAAGAATAATGAGTTCAAACAACTAAGATGGTAGATATAAATCCCCCTCTAATGAACATGTGTGTCCCACAGAAGTTTTACTCCACATGCACCTTGACAAATAAAATACCAGAATTGTTCTAACTCCAGATAACCATTAACTACTGTTGCATTTCAGGAGTTCGATAAAGTAAGGAGAAGATCAATTAAGAAATATTACTGGGCTAAGGTATTTAATTTGTTGATTTTGCAATGTTGACCTTGGGCAGTCATCAAGATTAAGATCCCTGCCATCTCCAACATCAAGCCTGTAATAATGACTTTAATTAAGTTAAATTTGACTTTTCCAAAAGCACTGTCTTTCAGTACATCTTATCGTGGGTTTTCTCTGTTTTAACTAGGGAAATACATATTATAGAGAGAGAGGGAAAGAGAGAGAGAGATATTCTTAACAATATCAAATTAAGATTTTCATCATTCAATATTGCCGATAACTTATCAAGTTATCAGAAAGAACAATTTAACAAATAAAAATGAGCTTTGTCCATAGCAGCTTAATCTATTAATCATCACCTTCTAGAATGAGTTCTATATAAAACAATTAATAACACTTCAAGATGAGAAGTAAGATTACATGGGATAAAAATACAGGGCACTAGAAAATCTATTTAAATCATGGTTTAAAAGGTCATTCATTAAATGGGACTTCTCTAATTAATAATTTTTCTTTCTATACAACCAATTGTTAACTACATAGTTCTTTTCATGCCAAAATAAATATCCAATCTTACCAATAGAAAAATGGTTGTGATGTTGGCTTTCTATACCAATCATCATACTAGTAATGCAAGTTATGCCCATAATGGTGGCATGGATCAATATGCATACATACTGAATAAACATTTCAAATTAGACAAGGACTGAAGAACTGTTCCTCACAGACAACATACACTCGAATTAACTGTCAATGATGTTTCTGGGAATGATGATAAGCTTACAACTTCAATTCAATGCTGAAAGACTGTTCACTTTCCTTTCTCATCCTTGGATAATCCCTTTCTAGGATGCAAACAGTCCCCTAATATTTACTCCAAAAGTATAAATGGAGGCATATTTTTTTAGGCAAAGTCCTTCATGAGGTGAAAATAGGTGTCCTATCTTAATGCGCAAACTCACAAATTCCCATATGTAATATATTATTAGACAATTCCAAAATAACTTGTTAAGCAAATTTAGAATGTTTGCAGCCAAAAGAAATAAGAGAACAAATGACAAAGTAAGCATAAGACTTTTGCAGCCTTTACTCTTCCACGTGACCAGCATGAAACAACAGTGTTGCAAATTCTATTGCTTGCCACCTGTATGCACATTTTAACAGACTTTTAATAATAACTCAGTAGATAGTATATTTAAAATATGTACCACGAGAAGCACAAAAATTCAAAATTCACCATCCATGAGTCTTAACTAGTTCCATAGACAAACTTTAAAAGTACCATGATAGCACTAGTTTCAGATCAGATAATCTATAGTGTATTATTTAAATGAATGAACTAAAATATTTGTGGTGAAACACCAAGGAAAAAATAACAATTAAATTAATTAATTCATACTGATCAATTATGGCTCCAATGGAAGTCAAGTGATTTGGCTCAAGGAAATGGTCAAGAGCTTTTGGCAATTGATAATGTCTTTGGGAATACTACCTGAAAAGCTATTTCCCTAAAGTTGAAGGTTGTATACGGAATTCCAATGTTCAAAGGATGGAAGCATGCCTAATAAATTTGACAAAGATGCTGAAAATATTTGCAGGCTTGGAGAAGGCCAGATATTTGGAGGAAGGTTTCCTTGGAGAGAATTATGAGAAACATTAAGCAATTGCAAACTAGGTGAATTTAAGAGATCAGAAGGAATATACCCACTAAAATTGTTACAAGGGAACTCCCTGTAATTTGATGATATTTCTGAGAAATTAGCACTATTCTTACCACCTGAGATCTTATGAGTGTTCACATCAACAGTCT
Organism: Pseudotsuga menziesii; assembly: GCA_001517045.1. Classification (NCBI taxonomy): domain Eukaryota; kingdom Viridiplantae; phylum Streptophyta; class Pinopsida; order Pinales; family Pinaceae; genus Pseudotsuga; species Pseudotsuga menziesii. The sequence continues at coordinate 31,332 of LPNX010612776.1, forward strand.
TGTTCATGGTATCAAAATCTCTTTTATCACCTTTTCCACCATTTACTTTTGTATATTTCAAAGTCAGGTTTCGAGCGTTAGTGGAACCGTAGAGCTTTCCAAATGTTTTCTTTACCAGTTTTTGCAGCAAACGGACTTCATGTTCTTCTAGGAGTTTTCTTAACTGCATACATCCCTCTGAAAGGAATTTGAGTTAGTTGTCTTCATGATTGCCTCTAAAGTGCCAATAAATAATATTCAAATTGACATCCTACATAATTGAAATAAGAGTACATTGAATAATATAACCTTTTGCTAAAATTTCACACTTCAACTTTTAACAGGTAGCTACAAACTCCATTACAGATCATCATTAAATTTTATAAATACTGACATATAAAAAACAATATGTACACTACATTGTTCTTAGCGATTACAAAAGATCATACAAGGACCAAACTTGAGGAAACAAGAAAAAGCATTCCTTTAATGTAAAACACTTGTGGGTGTACCAGCATGGGTAGACCCATGTGCTAAACTATAAAATTAAAATAAACCAGGGTGACCTGAAGCTGTGACAAGTCCTTATCTCTTTAGAACATGAGATGTCATTCAATTATTTCATCCAAAAACAATAGGTGGGGATGGGCCTTTGGTTTTTAGGTGGCTGATCTGAGAAGATGATTTTCTCTCACTTGTCATGCAATTATCACTGCTCATGTCTTTTACAAAACATTGTTTAACTTTCCCATTTTCTCTTTGATTTTCTGAAGGTACCTCTTCTTCATTTGATAATTTGATACTTGGTTTTCTATAACATTGCATGGTAACTCCCTTTCCCTCATCTTTATGCCCTTAGTAGATGTAATTGCATGTTCCAGTTGTTCATGCTTTAGTGGAACACTATGTTGTACATATGAACCTCTGGGGTCAGCTCCTTTCTCTGTTATGGCTACAACATGTTTTTCCTGCATACCAAATCTATTTTTAGCAGCAATAAGGTTCTCTCTATTTCCCCACTTTTGACCTACAGTTTTGATCAGATTCCACAACCACATTTGTTGAGAGTGGATTATCTTGAAATCTCTCTTCTGATAAAGTTGTTCCCTTCTTTGAATCCTCTTTGTCTCTCTCTTGGGATTTCACATTTTCATTTCTAACCCACACATTCAGGTGTTCCTTTTCCTCTGACTGGTAATCCTTTCTTGCCTTGCCTTTTCTTCTTTTGAAAATTGGAAATTCCTCCTGCACACAAATCTGTCACTAGTTTATAACAGATGAGGAAGACATTTCCATATAGTTTTGGTTGACATTCTTTATTTTCCTGTCACCTAGAGCTTTTACTTCTTAAGGGTTTCTCACAACAGACTGGTCAAGATATGTAGTTCTCATCTTGAGTTTTGGAGAAGGATTTTTTAACGATACTTCTAAAAAACTAGCACTGTCTTTACCACCTGAGATCTTACAAGCCTTCACATCAGCAGTCTTCGTCACATCAACAGTTTTGTTCATGCTATCAGGATCCTTTTTCTTTCCTTTTCCATCATATGTAGGCCTCTTTAAGGATACTATTGACAAACTAGCACTGTCCTTGCTACCTAAGATCTTATGAGCATTCACATCAGTAGTCTTGTTCATGGTATCAAAATCTATTTTCTTGCTTCTTCCACCATGAGTAGGCTTCTTTGAGGATATTTCTGAGAAATTAGCACTGTTTTTACCACCTGAGATATTATGAGTGTTCACATCAACAGTCTTGTTTATGGTATCAAAATCTCTTTTCTCACCTTTTCCACCATTTACTTTTGTAGATTTCAAAGATGGGTCTCGAGCGTTAGTGGAACCGTAGAGCTTCCCAAATGTTTCCTTTACCAGTTTTTACAGCAGACATACTTCATGTTCTTCTAGGATTTTTCTTAACTGCATACATCCCCGTGAAAGGAATTTGATTCAGTTGTCTTCACGACTGCCTCTAAAGTTCCAATAAATAATATTCAAATTGAAATCCTACATAATTGAAATAAGAGCACATTGAATAATATAACCTTTTGCTAAAACATCACACTTTAACTTTTAACAGGTAGCTACAAACTCCATGACAGATCATCATTAAATTTTATAAACAGTGACACATAAAAAACAATATGTACACTACATGGTTCTTAGCAATTACAAAAGATCATACAAGGACCAAAATTGAGGAAACAATAAAAGGGATTCCTGTAATGTATAACACTTGTGGGTGTACCAGCATGGGTAGACCCATGTGCTAAACTATAAAATTAAAATAAACCAGGGTGACCAGAAGCTGTGACAAGTCCTTATCTCTTTAGAACATGAGATGCCCTTCAATTATTTCATCGCAGTAATATATTCTCTTTAAACTTGATTTGAATAAGGAAATTTATCTTCTTCATGCTAGTCTGAACTTGGCACCTAGTCCATAATTGTAAATAGACAACAACTCTTGTCTTGGATATTGTAATAGATAGAGAATGACCATGCCTTGTAGTTTGTTTGTATAATATTGATGTAGTACACCACAAAAATGAAAATGATCATCAAGGAAGCTAAAACATATGGTATGAAATACAGAAATCACTGATCAAAGGATGTCTGCTTTCTAACAATATTGCCTTTAAAGGCTTACTGTACAGACTTAAAAATCTGATCATACAAAATGACCAAATCTCTCTAAGTTGAATATGTATCCTATAATTGCAGTCTTATATTTTTTTGATTGTTGATGAATTTAGTACAATACGTTGATGTTGCAATATTTCTTATCAATTCTAAAAGGAGACTTGATGGTATAATAAATTTAGGTCTACAAGGCTTTCTATTTTGGTGGAATTGTCTTTCATATTTTTCTTTTAGGCAGTGCTTCAAATAACAAAGGGGCCTCTCCAAACCGTGGGACATATTGCTTGCTAAAGCTGGGAAGACAGCAAGGTAGGTGAGGAGGTCACTACTTTGCATCAATTATATCCAGTCCCATTTTCATCTAATGTCTACTGTATGTTTCTAGAATCTTTTCTCAAAACAAGTATCAAATGTTAAGAAAAGTTAGCTATATTTCCCTTGTAGAAGAAGGTCAAAAACAATAAATAGTAAATGATTTCTTTTCTCATTTATTAATATTCTATTTATAAAATAAAGATCGAAAGTTTGTTTTTTCTACTTATTTGCCAATATATCTAATCCCCTCTTTTTGTTTTCCTATATAACCTTTTAGGGATCAAGAACACGTTTAAATCTAAATGCTAAGGATATAGCAAGGTGCACACCATCAAAACATCAAGCTGCATTGGAACAAGATGTGAGAGCCAATTACTATGTTCATACTTCCTTGTTTATTGTATTACAATTTATGATGGAACTTAAATTATTGTCAAATCCAACAATAATTTAACTTCAATCTAGCTCTAATTCAGTTGAAGTTTTAACTGGTGATATGTTGTGCTTTGAGAAATTAAAATTTAATGCCACTCATACAATCTAACAAATGAATAATAGAAACACTTAGAGCCAATAGGTTCAGAATAGTATCCTAGAAGTTATTGATATTGCAATTGGTTGCAGTCTGATTTCAACATTCTACCCTTACCCTGTGAATTTTGAAACTTATTTCTCCTATAGATTTGCAATCTCTTATTCCAATTACTTTTGTTGTTGTTGCAAAAATTGAGGTGGTGACAAAGGAACTTGTACAATCTTCTCACTATTTTTCATGAGAAGAAGCCCTTTCTTTCTTTTATAGCATAACAAGTTACAAATATCCTATATTTTGCTAGCAAACTCTGCAAAAAGAACTAGATGTACCTCTCTTGGTTGCATTTTCTTTCAAGGGTTCCTTGCCTTTTCCATCCTGTTGCAAATTGTTTCCATTTGAAATTTATTACAAGATAGCTTCTCGTGTGTGTTATAGCCGATTTCACCACTCCAGGTGAATCACACTTTGTATGGCCTTCCCCTATCCCGCTGCAGACTCCTTTAACCCCATGGACCATTTTTTGTCCTTTGATGTTTCCTTGATCATCCCTAAAAACATATGAAAAATGATACACGCGAATTTTAAAACTATAAGCGCGTATATACGCGGGTTTGACCACTAAAACCGCGTACATCGGGATGTGTGCATAATCCAAATCCTTTTGGAGTTTTCCTTGACATGGATCTGACTCATTTGACTCCTGGCCTTCCCTATGCCTTGAGATCGCTCGGATTCGACCTTTCATTATCTCTTTGAAAGCTATATAAGGAACCCCTTGGTACATTGAATGCAAGAAGAGAGAATTGAGAGCAAAGAAACTATAGTCCATTGTTGGCGGAACTTATGCTTGAGTCTGCATCCCTTTGTCCCTTGGAGCACTAGTGTGTTCTTCCCAAGCTTGCCTTTTGCTTGTGAGCTTGCTATCGAGAGATGGAGGATTGAGGTGGTGGAGGCCCAAGTTGGGGATTATGTTTCTCTGGTTCGCAGACATGCCGTCAGAGTTTGTATCTTGTAATCTCTAATTTATATTAATAGAAATATCTTTTCCTGTCCAATAGTGTGTGTTTGAATGAATATGTTCTCCATTGGATTATGTCAAATGCTTATACATTATTGATTATATATGCTAGAATAGATCTAACACCATGATATCTAGAATGCTTGTATTGTTTACTCGTTGTTGAGGAAGTAATATATCAATTCAAGCTGAAGATTGGAAAGCTCAACGGGGATCTACTTCAACCGTATGAAATAAGGTACGAGGTCTGATCCTTTAGTGTTAGATATTTAATTTCTATTGCATATTGGAAAGGATTGATTTCTAGAGTCAAGCCGTCTGTTGTGGTACCCCAAGCCACAGGAATTTCTCTCCGTAACAGAATTGGAGGCTTCGCTGGGGATGTTCCTTGTTTTTATTTGGGGGTTTGCGGGCACAATGGGATTGATATTATTAACTTGCTCTTTGTTTCTCCTTGTTTCTGTGTTGCATTTTATAGTATGTTCATCCATTGACACTCCCCTTTATTGGTTTGACCCTTGGCCTACTTTTTACCACTGCCTTCTCTATATATGCAGGTTTTTGGCCAAAAGGCGTGTACATACGTGGATTTTTGGCCAAAAGTCGTGTATATACACAGTTCTTCTTTAAACAGTCGCATACATCCTCCCTTTTGGTGAGTTTGATGTTGTGGGAATTTGCTAGGTGGGTTGTGAGTGTGGTTGGGTCTTCCTTGGGTCTGATGTTGTCTGTTGGATGTTTCTTTTGTGGCCAGAGACCACCTTTTCATTGATTTTTCTTTGAAAGTATTTTTAGTCATTTATCCTTTTTGTTTTGCCATTAGTGCATTACTCTTTTTTGTCTCGGTGTCTTGCTGGGCTTGTATTTTATACTTGTTGCAGAGACTGAGAGTTTTAGATGACTTTTATTGCATTTTTCATTCTTTTATATTGAAAAATACAAAGTAGTTGCACTCTTAGTTGCATCTTAGATATGGATTTGAGGAGGTACTTGCATTGGATTGCTTGGATAAGAGTTTTATTTAGGCTTTCATATAGGAAGGATTGCATTGGCATTCAGAAAGGAATATATAATTATGCATCTCATGTAGTGGCATACCCTATTTTTCATTTGACAAAGATTGCACTTAACATTGTTTGTTATGGTGTGCATATTTATTTCACTGTTGACTCATAATGTCACTAGTTGCACGGTCATTTCCCTTTGAGTAATTACAGCCAAATAAAATCAACGCTAAATTAAAATGAAGTACACTCTTTTCTTTTATAGGGTGCACCAACAAGCTTAGGTTTTAGGATCTTGGAATAGTTCATTGTGAGTAAATTCTCCAAGATCACTAAACAACAACATGTATGTGTCTGTCCAGGTGAGTGTGTGAAATCCTTGGCATAACCATTGTTTCTCAGGATCCTCCTCTCAAAAGGGAGTTAAGCACGAGGCAGTGTGAGTGATTATTGATTGGGATGACCCCTAGTCATAACTGAGTAGCACCGGAGATATTTCCAGGATTGTATTCGTATTTGGGGGCTCTTTCGAGAGTTTTGGGATTTGCTACCCTGCCCATATGGTCAATCCTTCCTGCGACTGTCCGCATAAGCATTGATTATATTGAGGTTACCTTAGTTGCCTTACCTAGGTTATTGAGGGGGTACTTTGTAGGGGTTATTCTACAGGTGTCCCAGCCAGGTAGAGGTCGGACAGCATAGTCGCTTTATGCGTTGAAGCTGAGGACCACTATAATTGGTTACATACCTCCGCTTGTAGTGTATGGGAGTTTCGAGCCTCTCCTAGGTGAGACATACCTGCTGCATTCGGGAGCTCACATATCCTCCCCTTGGTTTGCTTGTCTTTTGGCTGTAGATTTTCTTAGGAGTGTGCTCTTTGTGCGCTAGTTGGCCTTTGGAATCATGGTTACTTGAGTATATTTATGCTCTCTTGAGTTTGGGTCCTTTTATTTTCAGCATGCTTGGTATCCTATCACCCGTCCTTGGTCCTAGTATGGACCCTGGTGGTAGACTTGGGGGCATCACAGCCCCTTACCCTGCTCGTAGATTTGGGAATGGTCATATTCCATACTCTACTCCATTTGTGAAGGATTTTTATTCCCTTTGCTCGGTCTTTGCACCGGTGGTCACCCTCATGGGGGTGGTAGTGGATACGTGAATGTTGGGTCTACACTTTACATCCCTTTTTATGGCCCATCGTCCACTGCACTGTTTCCTTTGAATTTAGTTGTCATGACCATTCCTCCCTATATCCTATAGTTTGGATTCTTTATTGACTATTTCGGGTTGTTTTGGACTAATATGGTTGTCATGTAGGGTCCAGTTTTGTACACTCTCTCTGAGGTTTTGACCCGTTCGTGCCTATCACAGGTATCATGTCTGAACTAGCATATAGGTTAGGATATCACATTTGCTTGCACTTATGCATTATCTTATGACCCTTCCATCTTAACCTTAGGTACGAACCCATTCCAGGGTATCACGAAACCTTCATGCTACTGTTAGAAGTGGTACTATGTGAATGGTAGAGCTTTCCTATACATGGGTGCCCTAGTTAGCTCCATTTTGCATTTAGTACCCATGCTATGAGTCCTCTCTTAGGTCCAGGAGTCCCTTTTAGTCCCACCATGTTTTTTAGCAAGAGCTTCATACTCCTCTTGAACTTTATGTTGGCCATTTCCCCAGGACTCCCTTGTATGTGTCAAGTTGTAATTGCATTATCATGAGCTTTTCCTGCCTTATTGAGCTTTATGTCAGCTTCCTTGACATTGCGTTTCATCCATATAGCCTGAGCTTGTCTCATGTCTAACCATGCATAGCCATTTTTTATATCCTTTGCAGCTTGATTCCCTTTTTACCAGGAGAGGATTTCCCCCCGAGTGTCGATATCTTACACATGTATCCTTGCATTGAGCATAGGTATGTTCCACTGTTTGTAACTAGTTTGTTTTCCCTTATGACACTCGTCTCCTCCTAGTTTGTAACTATAAAGCTATTTTATTCTTTTTTCAAGCTTTTTAAATAACTGAAAAAGTCCAAAAAATTAAAAAACCAAAAAACCAGACAAGGAAAGATGTTATCTATGGAAGTTGTCGAGTCGTGTCACCTTCGAATAGAGAACTATATATCACATCCATTGGTTGGGTTATAGTTTGACTTTAGGAGCTGTAATCGTTTATCTGAGTTTATCTCCATCGACTGGTTAAGCTTCTAGTCCCTATGGAGCCTTTGTTGATGTCTCCTGTGTCACAAAGATGTCCCAGTTTGTATATCGAGTCTATGTTGCCTTCATTCAATCACCATACGCCGTTATGCTCTTGTTTGAAGGAATTTGAAGCCTGAGTCAGCCATTCCTCAGTTTTCTTGACTTTGCATGTCGACCATTCCCGATACAGTTACTGGTTCGTGCACCTATGATCGAGTTCTTCCACATTATACAGCTTTACTGAGTACCTCATGTTGGATGATGGGGGATGCCTTAATGCCCTCCTTCCAGCGGATTTCATCCCATCGACTTCATATCATTTATTCTGGGATTAGAATATAGAGTCCTTTTGAGTGCCTTGAGACTTGCAGTCATCAGTGGCAGGTTCTCTCGCCATCGACAGTTCTTGGGAATACATCAATGTCCCCCAATCGATGGATCCTCTCAAGTGTTCAACCTTAACACATTTATTCACACTTGTTAGTTTGCACTCTAGTACCTGGATTCCCATTTTCATTATTGGTGGGTGATCTTACATCTGTTAACGGTATACATTAATGACCGGTAATCAGATGATGGACTACTATGTTCAACCTTGACACCTCTATTCGCATAGTAGGACATGTACTCATAGCGGTTTGTGTAGAAGACTTTCCATACTGGTGGCATCTCTTATATCCTATCTCCTTGATCATTCTAGTGTTCATGAGATTTCATCTCTCGTGACTTGATTCCAATATATGTCGGATATTTCCAGCCGCTATGGAGATCTTGATCTGTTATATCTTCAGCCATTATGGAGATCATGGTCCTTTGTATATCTTCATCATGGAGATTCTGATTTATGTATATTGTACGTGGCTATGACCACATATGTGACATCATGTATCATGCTTATTCATGGCCATTGTACTTTTATGTATCGGGGACTGCTATATGTATTCGCAGTTATATACAGAGTTGTATTATTGTACTATGCTGATTGGGTGGCTGGTCTTCCATTTGGGATCCTTCATCACTCCACTTCTGGGATGGACTTATAATGTATTTCAGCCATCGTATGACCCCTCTGACCTCACACATTAGGGGGCATCTGTTATAGCTGATTTCACCACTCCAGGTGAATCACACTTTGTATGTCCTTCCCCTGTCCTGCTGCAGACTCCTTTGACCCGATGGACCATTTTTTGTCCTTTGATGTTTCCTTGATCATCTCTAAAAACATATGAAAAATGATACACGTGACTTTTAAACCTATAAGCACGTATATATGCGGGTTTGACCACTAAAACCGCGTACATCGGGATGTGTGCATAGTCCAAATCCTTTTGGAGTTTTCCTTGACATGGATCCGACTCATTTGACTCTTGGCCTTCCCTATGCCTTGATATCGCTCGGATTCTACCTTTCATTATCCCTTTGAAAGCTATATAAGGAACCCCTTGGTACATTGAAGGAAAGAAGAGAGAATTGAGAGCAAAGAAACTATAGTCCATTGTTGCCGGAACTTATGCTTGAGTCTACATCCCTTTGTCCCTTGGAGCACTAGTGTGCTCTTCCCAAGCTTGCATTTTTCTTGTGAGCTTGCTATCGAGAGATTGAGGATTGAGGTGGTGGAGGCCCAAGTGGGGGATTCAGTTTCTCCTATTCGCAGATGTGCCGTCAGAGGTTGTATCTTGTAATCTCTGATTTATATTAATAGAAATATCTTTTCCTGTCCAATAATGTGTGTTTGAATGAATATGTTCTCCATTGGATTATGTCAAATTCTTATACATTATTGATTATATATGCTAGAATAGATCTAACACCATGATATCTAGAATGCTTGTATTGTTTACTTGTTGTTGAGGAAGTAATATATCAATTCAAGCTGAAAATTGGAAAGATCAACGAGGATCTACTTCAACCATCCGGAATAAGGTACGAGGTCTGATCCTTTAGTGTTAGATATTTAATTTCTATTGCATATTGGAAAGGATTGATTTCTGGAGTCAAGCTGTCTATTGTGGTACCCCAAGCCATAGGAATTTCTCTACGTAACAGTGAGAGACAATTTTGTTGAGTTTTTGCATCGTTCATGTTGGTCTTCTGGGTAGACCCAGGTTTACTGTTATGTACCAACAAAACCCCTAGCTCACTGGCCCTTTCGGCGACAGGCCGCAGAACGGTCTGAAGTCTCACCCGAAGTGATCCTAGATGGGGTGGCTGAAGACTCAAGTGTCCTTAACCAGATTCTGTAGCATCCTATGTTTCTCTTTACTCTATTCAACAAGTGGGATCTCTCTGTTAGATACTGTTTCTCTCTTCCCAGCTGACTCTGCTATGGAACTGGCTCTTATCGCATCACAGCTTCTAGGGCGATGCACAACTTTCTCTTCTCTTAGATCTCTTCTCCTTCTATATTTCTTCTTCTTCTTACAATATACTCTTCCTCTCTCTCTCTCTCTCTCAATCCCTGCGGATTGTTACATTCATGCTTAAGGAGCCAGCTACTGGTTACAATAAGATAATACAGACTTAACGACAGAACCAGAGCTTCGACTCAGAGAACAACTAACTGTCTACGAGCTAACATACCAACTAACTAGCTATCTAACTCAATGTTCTACTAGCTCTCTGAGTGGCTAACCTTTCATAATATAAAATACATGCTTTTATAGGCGGCCTGAAGGTCTTTCCCTGTTACAAAACTGTGGGCCTTTCCCAATAGTAACCCAAAAACCCTAACTTGTGACAGTTGGCCTATCTGTACTTTGAACTCCCACTTTTCGTCACACCACAGCTTTCTGCAGTCTTCCACGCTTCCTGGCGTTGACCGTGGGTATGGGAACCGCTTCCTCAGTCACTCCCCTTCTGTCATTTGTCTTCAATACCTTGGCCCGTTGCTCCTTTTCCTTTATGACGGTAGCTGAGCTCTCCTATATTCGTTACTGCCTTGAATGTAATGGTTGAGCTCTCTCTTCTCGGCCGCTGGCTTAAGTGCAGTGGTTGAGCTCTCGCTTCTCGGCTGCTTAGGTACTGTTTCCTTTGACTTTCTTATCCTGATATAGAAGCTTTTCCTGTAGCTGCGGGGCCCTGCTCCAAAAGTCCCCTAACACTTACTTGTGGCTCATCCTCGAGCCATTAACAGCTGGCTTCTCCTGCTGTAGCTTCTCCTTGGATTTCTACGAAGTCCTTGTGAATATTTCTCGAAGTCCTGTGACTTCTTTGTCCATAGCTTCAACACGGTCTTGTGTCGCTTCAAGCATAGCTTGACTAATGATGGAGTCTTCTATGTCATCAACTTCACTTTTTCTTGTGGTGAACTCCTTGACCTTCTGCTCAACCGTATCGACCAGCTCTGCGATTTTTTCCTCATATGGTTGAAGCAGGTTATTGAATTGTATCTCTTTTGCTCTTAACTGTTGCGCTTCCTGTTGTAAATGGTTCATCTCTGTCGTCTTCTTCATCTTTGTGAGAGCTCCTAAGCCCTTGACTTCTTCTTTCATTGCTGCTATGGCCTTCTCTATGTTCTGGATGCTCTGCTGCAATTGTAGTCTATCTGGGAGCTCGTCTAGCTCCAACCATGTCTTTGTCGCATCAGCTAGCAATGACTCTACATCATCTATGCGACTCTTCATCTATGTTGAAGTGAGTCTAAAGGCCTCTACCCTTGCTTCCTTGTCTACCTCGGGTGTTCCTGGTGCTCGAGCCTCAAGCTCAGCAATCTGCGCTTTGTGGTCTTCCTCCATCTTGACCACTGTCTCTTCCAGAACCTTTGTTCTGTCTGCAATTCTTCTTACTTTCTGCGTTAGAGACAAGGCAAAATCTATGTTACACTAGGGTAACACCAATGCGATGCTCTGCAAGACCTGACTTAGATCATGTTCTCTTTATTCATATACTCTTAACTCCTCCACCTTTTTCTAAGAGCCTGCAGTGAGCTCTGCACTCTGTTGTCTCAGTTGAGTGTTATGTTTATACGTCGCAAGCTCTCTATCCCTGAGCTCTATGGCTACCTACTGGTGGATCATCTGTAGTTGATCAACGGGGAACTGTGTCATATTAACCTCGACAGGGTGTCAAATCTATATCTGCACAGCCATCATCGACGTAGGGAATCAGATGCTCCCTGGCGGTATTAGCACTGTATTGATGTGATCCTTTGTAAAGACTTCCTCGCGGGAAAGTGATTGTGTTGAGCTTCCTCTTGCTGTCGCCGTGACTAGTGGACACTGTGTCGTGGTAGTTTTCTCAGTTAGTGCCTTCAATTCCATAAGCTACTTATCTACCAAGGTCTGAAGCTTGTCCTGCGATGTCTGTATCGCCTGAAATGAATCCCACAACGCCTCCTTCAATCTCGTTGCGATGAGTTCATAGTCATCCTCTTTTAGTACGGTCTCTGTAGTTGGCTTTGAGGCTTTGAATTTTTTCCTCTTTTGTGCCTTTGGTGGCCCCTCTTCTACATCTTTATTCTCTTGTGCTGGTGGTGGCACTTCTACTGTCTCTTTCCTCTTGGAACCCACCTTATCCTTCCCTTTGTCTGATGGATGGATTGGTGCGGTATCTGTTGGTATATTTCCTACTATGGCATCTTCTAATGCCTTCTTCCATTCTTCATCAAAGTCTTTGATGACATCTTTGACATCCTGTGCTGTCATCTTGAACGATCCAGTAGCCCAGTTCTCCGTTCTAAACCCTTTTGGCCTCAGATAGATTCTATGGCTATCTGCCATGAAATCAAGCCAATTATCATATATGTCAACAACCTCTGTGTTGATCCGTGGTGTCCCCTCAATGACTCGCTTCAACAGCCTATAGTATTCATAGAATACTATCATATTGATCTTTTTCTTGGTTGGGCTGTTGCTTTCCCATAAGTTTTCATAGCGCGCGCCTCTACAGTCGCCGCCTCGTGGTTGTGGAAACTGGGTATGGGGCAGCTCTTTCCACCTGACGAATGCGCATAATATAAGCAGCCACGAGAAATGGAAGGAGTGGTTTGGCTCGTCCTTTGCTGTCAAACAATCTTGAAGAAAAATATTTAATAAAAATAAACACCAATTAAATTGTTCACCTTCTGTGACTTGTATGGCAAGGTGAATTACTGATCCTGTGACTTCTTTCGGGTGAACTTTGCTTAACAGTCTATCGGTGAGCAGACTGGCTATGAATATGAGTGTATCGTCTGTTATGGCTGTGAGGTCATAAGCCCGACCTCCTCTCTGTAGCTTATACTTGTTAACTAGGGTTGCTGGTAGCTTGGAATCCTTGGTTTTTCCTGATATATGGGTCTGAGGGTCCTTACCGCTTTTGGACAGCCCAGTGATACGATGTATCAGATCGACGTTCAAGTCAACCCGGTTACCCAACCAGAGGTAACCTCCATGTACTCGGGAAAGTAGCACTCATAACACGGCATTAACCTCTGCACCTTGTCCAAAATGTGGTATTCTTAACAAATTGAGCAAGCCTGACCGCTCAAGAATCTGGACATGTTCCATAGGAACAAACTCATCTGCACCGGTCCTCGGGTTCCTATGAACCATAAGATATTGATCTGGGTGAAACTGAGGATATGTCTTACTATCTCTAAGTTTATAGTCTATAAATTTGAGAGTAGGGGCATATCCTAACAGGTCTCCATCTTTCTTTACACGAGGGTCAATCGGCAGTAGCGGAATAGGAAACTTAGCACCCTTGGGAATGGTTACCTCTGGTGCGTCCTCGACTCACAGCACAATGTATGTTGTTTCCCTATGAAATTCTTCTTCCTGCTTTGGGATGGACTCTTCTACTATATGAGCTTGACTCCTCATCCTTGGCATCTGTCTTTCCTGTGGTGCACCTAATTTCACAACCTTGGGCGGCGTCGTCATAGCGGACACAAGGCCACCACACTGGAATCTTTGCACAATGTCTTCTAAAGGTTTCATCTCAGACAGAAACCACTCCATGCAATACTCTGGACTGGCAATGGCTGCTAAATTGGGGAAAACTAGCACTCTGTAACTGAAGTATCTCTGCACAGGGAAAACTCTCAAAATTGCTCTGTAACTTTCAGAAATCACAAAAGTAACCCTTCTGTGTGAATGATTTGTGTACTTATAACGAAGGCGGTCATTTCTGAAGCAATGGTCACTTAAGCTGGACTCGTCGGCGGCATTTATTGCATGGACGGGACAACACCCATCGTTTCAATCCTCATTAATTGCTGAAATTCAATCAAATTTTCCTCGAAAGTGGTGTGCAGGTGCCGGAAATATCGACTGAGATTTACCAAATATGGGAAAATCATTGTACTGTTTCCAAATCTAGGGTAACTTATACCCGTCGTATCTGTATTAACTGCTTGGCAGAAGGCGACGTGACTGGCCCTCTGTCCCTTTTCAAAATCTATCCACGTGGCATGGGGAACATCGCATCACTGCGATGTCACACCGCATCGTTCTTAACCATAATGCTGGTGTGAAACTCCTCATCATTCAAAAATCCACAACGTTCAAAGACTTGTGCAAAATAATTTTTTTTTTATGTGTAGACTAGTTATAGGTGTGATGTCTCTTTTCAACTACACTGGACATCTACACTATCATAAACTGTCCAAGTTAGGGCTGGGAGGTGGAGTGGCTATCACTATAAAGCTTAAGCCTACTACCATTAATGAAGGTAGGAACAAGCTCCCCATTCATTTTACTGAGCTGAACGGAACCTCCTTCTGTAACTTGCTAGATCTGATATGGCCCCAACCAATGCGTCTTGAATTTACCTAGAAACTTAACAAACTTGCTATCATAAAGGAGCACTAGGTCTCCTATCTGAAAAATCTTGTTCTTAATGTGTCTGTCATGCCAATATTTTTCTCGTGCCTTCTGCACTTTTTGATGAAATCTTGTGATGAATCTGTATTCTTCTAAGGCAAGCAGCTGCACTAGTCTTTCATTCATCGTATATGTATCAGCCATCTCGGTAATCTGAGCAATTCTTAAACTGGGGATAATATATTCCATAGGCATAATAGCCTCTTGTCCATACACCAAGCTGAAAGGTGTGTGGCCTGTACGTTTCTTGCATGTCATTCTATAAGCCCATAATACAGCATTAACCCTAAGGTCCCAATCATTTCTTTGGCTGTTACAGATCTTAGTAAGAGCATTTTCTAGAATCTTGTTAAAATCCTCCATCATACCATTAGCTTGTGGGTGGTAGGGAGTGCTCTTATGGTGTTGGATCTGAAATTCCTCCATCAAGGCCTCAATAGTGCGATTCGGAAAATGTGTGCCTTGATCACTCATCAAAATTACTGGACATCCAAATCTACTAATGATTTTTTCAAAAATGAACTGTGCAGCTGTAGCATCACAATTCCTTACTACTTTGGCCTTTTCCCATTTGGTGAGGTATTATGTTCCTATGATTATGTATCTCGCACCAGTTCGTTTTCCTGGTGGGTTGATAGGACCCATGAAATCTATATCCCACTTGTCAAATTCCCGCAGTGTAATCTATGGTTGCAGTGGCATTTCATCTCTCCACGAAATTTTTCCTACCCTCTGGCAGATATCGCAACATCTGCAAAACTCCTTAGTGTCTTTGTGCAAAGTAGGCCACCATAACCCTGCAGCTAGAATTTTCTGTGCAGTCGGCTTTCCTGTGAAATGACCTCCTGTGGTACCTGAGTGTGCTTCTCTGATAATGGCCTCTTTCTCATGCGGCATAACGCATCTGCGCAAGATTTCATCTGGACCGAACTTATATAGATGTCCTACGATCAAAGTGAAGTCTGCTGCTTTCACAACTAACTGTTTCTTTTGCTACTTAGTAAAGTCAACTGGTGCCCACCCTGTGGTGAGAAAGTGGATAATATCCTCGTAATACTCATCTGCGATCTGGATAGAGAACAATTGCGCATATAACAAATTATCCTCTAAATTACTTGGTTCTTCTCCTGAATCTATTCGCAATAGATGATCAGGTCCAGCATTTAATCTTCCTAGTTTTACAATAATTTCAAAATCATACTCCTGGAATAGAAGTAACCATCTGCAAATCCTTCCTCCTAACACTGGCTTATTGACCAAATAATTTAAAGTGGAATGGTCAGTGAACATCTTGAATGGGGCACCCAACAGGTAGTGCCTGAACTTCTGTAAAGCATACACCATAGCTAAGCCTTCTTGTTCTGTAGTGGTGTAGTTCTTTTCTACTGTAGATAACTTTCTGCTGGAGTACGTGATAGGGTGATCGATACCTCCTTCTCCTGGTTGTGTTAAGACAATGCCCAGTGTGATTCTAGATGCATCCACATGGACATGAAATGGTTTGTTCCAATCTGGAAATACTAAGATGGGTGCTGTAACCATATTCTCTTTAAGTGTGTCTAAGCTTTGCTGACATTCCTCATTCCATAGGAATTTTACTTCTTTCTTTAACAACTTTTCCGTAGGAGCTGTGATCTTTGCATAACACTTTATGAATTTTCTATAGTACCCGGTATGACCAAGCACTGTTCTCAGTTGCTTGACTGAGTTGGGTGCTGGGAGATGTACAATGATGGCAATATTTGCAGGATCTACCATCAAGCCTTGTCTACAAATAATATGACCCAACAAAATACCAAATGGTGCACAGAATATACATTTCTTCAAGTTAAGAGAAATCTGATATTACTTGCATTTCTCTAACATGAGCCTTAAATCTCCTATATGCTTGTCGATTAATCCAAATATAGACCAATCATCAAAATAGACTTCTAAGAATTTATGGATGTATTCCTTAAATACAGCAACTGCTACTCTTGAAAAAATAGCTGGTGCATTTTTAAGACCAAAGGGCATTACCGTATACTGGAATGAGCCCCATTCTGTCGCAAAGGTGGTCTTATGTCGATCCTCTGGATGGATTCTTATCTGGTGATATCCTGAAAATCCATCAGTGAAGGAGTAGACCTCTTTTCCGCCCACATTGTCTAAAACTTCATCAGTAAAAGGTGTCAGAAATGGGTCATGAAGAGATGCATCGTTAAGTTTGCGCAAATCGACACAAATCCTGATTTCTCCTTTAGTTTTGTTTTCCTGCACAACCATGGGACTAACCCATTCACTCTCTTCTATGGGATCAATGATGCCTACTGCTAGCATCTTATCAATTTCATCCTTAAATTTTTCTTTATAGCAGGGATTCAATCTGTATGGACGCTACTTAACTGGCCTAGCATCCTCTTTCAATGGTATCCACATTACTCCTAGATATCCTACTATTCCCTTCATATCTGTGAACTTAGTGAGAAATAAGTCCTGATAGTCATGTAAAAGATCTGTGATGTGTCCTACTATTGCATCATCCCAATAGTCTCCAATAGAGGCAAACTTTGGTTCTGTTTCTGTGCCAATATTGATCTTTTTAATCTTGATGGGTTCTATGATAGCTGGAAACTCTGGCTTTGGTCCATCAACTTCATGAGTCCCTTTAGACTCTAGAATGTTGATACTATGAGGGTTCTCATCCTCATCATCTGGCTCTACTGCGAAGTTGTAGCACTCTAGCGCATGTTCTAATTGGATAGCCCAATCAGACTGAGCAGACACTGATTGGGTACGGTCATCAAATATCTTAGTTTTTATAACACCTAGGGCCTGATCAATGCTTGGATACTCAGATTCAAAAGTGAAAGTGAGTAGAAAGTTGTCTATCATAAGTGGCCATGTGATGGTTCCTTTGCGCAACTCTGTCTCAGTGTACCAGTTCCTTGGCACTGTGTCTAAAGTGTGAATGAATAGGTGAACCCATTCATCCTCTGGAATGCCCAACCAAATCTGTTCACAAATATGGATATGTGACCTGGGGTCACTTTCTCCTGTATATTTTTGCTATAAGGGATCCTTGTCTCTAGAGAACCTGATTGCCATTAGCCTCTTAAAATCATCCCATGATGTGATATGTTCTTTATGTGCATGCCACCATATTCCAGGTGTGGCTTTTACTGCAAGGTCAATAGTTGTCATCCTCTGCTCCTGAGGAATTTCCTGCTCAAACTGTTGTAAAAATTCATTGACATCTGCTAAGCCATGAAATGACAGAATATCAATAATCTATGTGCCAATCCATCACAGTGACTTAGTCATAAACACACATCTGCGATTTGAGACTTCGTAAAGTCTATTCTGCCAATTTTCTAAACCAACCTTCGAATCTGATGTGCATGAGCTATCACATCGCCAACTAATATTTCCTTCTGTGGTGGGGTTGATATAGTCACTCTGATTAGCAGTCATCTGATAAATGCTTTCCATATTGCGTACCTCTTCCTCTGCCTTGATAGGTTCAATATAGCGAGGACCCTGAAAAGGATCCAATGGTGCGATGACCGGATTTGACTATCCTCAAATGTCATTTGTCTTTTCTTCAGATCGATAACAGCCATGTTATCGATTTCCCAATCAATACCTAGTAAAGCTGGATATGATCTACTATCGCCAATGATTTCTACGACTTCAAAGTCTGCAAAGCTGCGAACTCCGTCAATATCAACTGGTACCTACGGTAATCAACCCAGTGGTGATACCCTCTGCTGATTGGCTAGTCACAGATGGATAGGTGATCTTGCTAACTTAGGGCTACCCAATTATTACCATGTCTGCTTAGTCAGAACATTTACCTCTGATCCTAAATCTAGGATTACCTCATCCATTTCAAATTCTCCAATTTGCACTGTGAGTCTCATTTCTCTTCATGTTTTGGTATGGCCCATAATATTATGAATAGTACGCTGCATACTGCTCTCAGAAGAAGACTGGTGATACTGATCTATGATGCGCTGAAGCTCTCCGATATCTTTCTCATTTCTGACGAGTTTCAAGAAACTCCGCAGGAAGGATTGGACACTTCCTGTCAACTCATCCTCTTCGCACCTTCCAGATGTGGTAGCCTACAGTATCTGCACAGGGCTAATACCACAAGGTTTTTGCTATTGTGGTACGCCCCTACAAGGTAATACCTGCGATCCTGATGGTGTAGGTTTAGTAAAGAAATTTTTAGCATGCTGAAACGTTTCTTTGTTCTTCTGTAGGTCAAGTGGTGTTGATTTATTAGTGGCTTTACGCACCCACTCTGGACTTGTATTATTCTCAGCATCCTGTGATGTCAGACTAGTAAAAGCACCGCTGTGAGTCATAATATTGACTCTTAGTTCTAGTTCTCTCTGCTCAGCAGCAATAAGCTGAATGTTCTGGTGTACTGCTGGCTTCGGGTCCCTAATCTTGGCTATCAAGATAGGACATTCTTCTATAGTATGGTCATAGGACTTGTAATATTTACATGTTGTGGTATGGTTCTGACAATCCCTAGCATAATGTCCTACGGTTCCACAGTTATAACAAGTGATGGGTCCAAGGCCGTGGCCAAATCCTCCTCCATGGCCAAAGCCTCCACCAAAACCTCGTCCTCTGAATCCTCCTCCATGGCCAACATGAGCCGGTTCATGCTGTGGTCCTGCTGCTGGACTTGGTGTTTCTGACTAGACTCAGTATAATTCATGTTTTCTTTCTATCATAAGATCATAAGCTCATAAATTATTTTCATCATGACCTACTGAATTACAGAAGTTACAGTATAAGTTCTTAGGGGTCTGTACATACTTCTGAAGTAAAGGGCATTCATGTGGTCTATGTCCTCTTGTTCTGCAGACTTCACACCACGGCCCTTGAGTCTGTAATAAGGGGTTAGGAGCCCCACTTGCTAAATACTCTACAAATAATGGACAGTTATCTTTAGTATGGCCCTATCCTTTACACTTGGTACACCATAGTTCTTGTGCAACCTCTTTTCCTTTTTTAATCTCATGCAACTGTAACATGAGATTGGCTAACTGGTTCTGTAAGATTGTCATTCCTGTCCTAGTCTCAGCTAGAGGTGAAGCCTCTAGTTTCATTGCCATATCCAATGCTTCATCCTGTGTACGGAGTCTCTGTTGCATTAATGGAATTCTGATGTGAGGGAGCAGCGCTGCGATGAACCATTCCTTATGCTGATCTGGCACAAACTCAAAACTAACTTGGTCTATGAGAGCTTTAAATTTCTGATTAAAGTCCCAGACGGACTCTGTGGGTAACTGCTTGATGTCTTTGAGTTCCGTGATGCATTGTGACTCAGACTTAGGTTTCTTAAATTCTTTAATCATGGTGGTCCTGACCTGTACGAGCGTTCTGGGTGGCGCTGTTGTATACTTCATATACCATGTTAAAGCTCTGTCTCTAAGTGTAGTGGCCAACTGGACAAGTTTAATATTATCATCTTGGATCTTTTTAATAGTCCAGAAAGCTTCACATAGGAACCAATGCTGTTCTGGGTCTTTTGCCCCTGTACCCTTAAAGGTAGGTAACTTCATATCATCCCCCATTCTGTTTCTACATGGTGGGTTCTGATTTGTTGTGTTGCTACCACTTGGCAGTGTAGATGTAGGTGGTGTAAAGGTAGTATGTACTGTGTGTGAACTACTAGACATAGTTCCTGCGGGATTATTCTGAGTCCCGGTTGCTTTCTGTGGGGTATAAGGGTGGTAAGGGATACCCCCTACTATGTTTTCTCTATTATTTTGGCTCTGTTCTCTAGTATTGTCTGAATTGTCTTCCAAGAAGGAAGATTTTAAATCTACTTTATATTTCTTACCGCTATGTGTACATCCAATTTCTTCAAAATCACTCTCAAACTCTTGTGACATTACACTTACTTACTTATTCATCTGAGAATATATCCATTACTCCTTTTTCATGTAATAACATCTTAAGGAACAAGTTTAAAGAGTTCAAGTACTTACCACAATATCCTTTGAAGAAGTACCTCTCTGCTTCGCTGAAACTCTTTCTTTGATCATCTACAAACTCTGTAATGAATCCTTCCAGCAAACTCGCAAGACAGAAGTCTACTGCCTGTGAAGTGGGATTATCAACGCTCTTCATGGTGTGGATCAGCTCCGGTGTCCACACAATGTTCCTTTTATTCTTGAATATGTTATTATCAGTCAACTTTGATAACCAGTCATACAACTCATTTGCATAGGTCACAAAACATATCTCATGCAGGTCAGTGAAGATATGTTTTTGTAACCAGTCCTCTGTACTCAGTCTAGGACTCTTGTTTTCTTTTTCAGCAAATTCTTTCTCCTTAGACTCAACCCAGTGGTTAAGTTATTCTTTAGTAGGATTCCAACAGAAAATTATCTCTTTAGTTTGTTCAAATCCCGCAACGAAACCATTTCTTGGTGACAGCTGGGCAGACCCGGGTTTACTGTTATGTACCAAAAAAACCCCTAGCTCACTGGCCCTTTCAGCGACAGATCGTAGAACGGTCTGAAGTCTCACCCGAAGTGATCCTAGATGGGGTGGTTGAAGACTCAAGTGTCCTCAACTAGATTCTATAGCATCCTATGTTTCTCTTGACTCTTTTCAACCAGTGGGATCTCTCTGTGAGATATTGTTTCTCTCTTCCCAGCTGACTCTGCTATGGAACTAGCTCTTATCGCATCACAACTTCTAGGGCGATGCACAACTTTCTCTTCTCTTATATCTCTTCTCATTCTATATTGCTTCTTCTTCTTACAATATACTCTTCCTCTCTCTCTCTCTCTCTCTCAATCCCTGCAGATTGTTACATTCATGCTTAAGGAGCCGGCTACTGGTTACAGTAAGATAATACAGACTTAACAATAGAACCAGAGCTTCGACTCAGAGAACGGTTGACTGTCTACGAGCTAACAGACCAACTGAATAGCTATCTAAATCAATGTTCTAATAGCTCTCTGAGTGGCTATCCTTTCATAATACAAAATACATGCTTTTATAGGTGGCCTGAAGGTCTTTCCCTGTTACAAAACTGTGGGCCTTTCCCAACAATAACCCAAAAACCCTAACTTGTGACATTCGGCCTATTTGTACTTTGAACTGTCGCTTTCCGTGACACCATAGCTTTCTGCAGTCTTCCACACTTCTCGACGCTGATCGTGGGTATGGGCACCGCTTCCTCGGTCGCTCCCCTTCTGTCCTTTGTCTTCAATACCTCGACCTATTGCTCCTTTTCCTTTATGAGGGTAGCTGAGCCCTCCTGTCTTCGTCGTTGCCTTGAATGCAGTGGTTGAGCTCTCTCTTCTCGGTTGCTGCCTTAAGTGCAGTGGTTGAGCTATCCCTTCTCGACCACTCAGGTACTATTTCCTTTGAGTTTATTATCTCGATATAGCAGCTTTTCCTATAGCTGTGGGGCCCTGCTCCAATAGTTCACATTCAAATCAGTAGTAGTTTTTGTTGCAACTTGAACCTTGTTGCAGTTAACCTCTGATTTTACACTTTTGACTTTTGTTTTACAGCTCCAAAATTCTCCTTATACTTTGTTACAATTATCAATTTCTTGCCTTTCCAGTGTACACCTACAACATTCCTCAAGTCGCAATTCCACAACTATGCACCATTTTCGCCAAGTTCTAGCAGAGACATATAAATTGGAAAGTGATTCTGCTATATAATTTTGGAAGTGCTTCTGTTCAATGGTCAAGGTTTAGTTTTAGTGTTTTATAGTTTAGATCATAGGATTTTATGTTTCAAGTTTTTACTACTCTACCTAAATTTTAGTTTTTCTTTAATATACACACAATGCACCTTCACTACAACCTGACACACCCTGATTTCAAAAATTACATCTGTGTACCTGTAGTTGTGCCCGTCCCTGCATCCACATCCATGAACCCTGTAGACTTAGGTATTCAGTGTAGGAACCTGCTAATTAAAGCATTAAACTCTCATGTTCTTAAGGTTTGAATTTCTTTGTTTGATTACTGAACTACTTCTCTACTATGGTTTTCAGAAAGTTATATCCTTCATTTAGTGTGCATGAGTCAATTGAGACGCACTAGAGACGATTGTCTTCCAGATTAGTTTGACATGGGGTAGACCTTTTTAAAGCCAATAGAAATCATTCATTTCTATATGAAGCTCCCAGGGAAGATTCGGTAAGTCTGAAGGGCACTTCCTCTTGATCGAAGATGGATTTCTTTTTGCCCAGATTAACCACTCTTCCATGGTGAGGCCTTTTTTACTATTAGCCATTTTCTGATATTTTGAAGGTACTCCTTTTCCTTTAAGTGTTTCCCTACCATTACTCTGTCTAGTGTTACCCTGCCATTACTCTATCTTCCCAGATTGTAATATGCTTACCACTTCCTGAAAAAATAAATAAATGGGTTTAAGATCCCCTTAATGCATAGTTCCAATAGTCCATTATTCTTTTTCTGTCCATTGTGTTATAATATTTCTTGACTAAGACCTTCTTCCACAAATGAGAGGGGTCCTTAGATATAAAGTTCAAAATAAATTTAGCTCCTAATGCTATATTCATGGAGGCTAGGTATCTTATTCACAATCCTCAAGCATAAGTATGGAGTATAACTTTTTACCATCTCACCAGAGCAAATACTCCGGCATCAAAAACTGTCAATTTTTCCTATTTTTTGAAAAGCTCCCAATTTTTTCAAAAAGCTCCGAAATTTTTCAAAAAGGTCTCTGAATGAAAAAAATATATCCCATTTAGGTGATTCTTCTCTATGTGATATCTTATTTCTCACTGCAGATTAATCAATCTCAACAAATCTTTCATGGACTATAACCATGGACCATGAGTGCTGTTAGTTTCTATTTAAACTTAACTGATAAATTGAATATATATTTTTTAATGCTTGCCGAGTTTTTACCAATATTTTCTAGAGTTACTGATTTCATAAGATGATGATAAATCCCCTTTGAGTTTTTGGTGAGTCTGATTTTTGCAACAAAGGTTTAATTTGTGTATTTTATATACAGTAGGCATACAATGTTCAGATTTGTATTTTCTATTGCCTGGAAATCTGTTGCAAAGATCCAACCCACATGTATATTGCCAAAATATTGACTGTAAGTTGCATAGGATAGTTTCCAGGCCTAATATTTCTAATTTTACAGTTTTGACTTTTGTTCTATAGCTCTAAAATTCTCCTTATATTTTGTTAAATTATCGATTTCTTTCCTTGCATAAGATAGTTTCCACGACTGCAATTTCTTGCCTTGCATAGGATAGTTTCTAGACATAGCCTGACTACTGGAATGTCTTAAACAAAGACCATTAATTTTAGGTTTCCAAGAACAACTAATTTTAAATACATCTTCCTTGTCCATCTAGAAATGTAACGCTGAGTTTTGGTGGGCATTCTTTTTTGTTGAAATTAGTTGAACACATGATCTTATTTTAATGTTATATGAGAATTAGAGGAATTTTGGGGTCTAAAATGGGCCTCCTAAGGAAAATAATAAAATAATAGTTAAAATAAAAAAATAATATTGATTAATTTTGGAGGAAGAAAGAAAAAAACTACTTTTTGTGTTCCTATTTTCGACATATCTCCCTGTGTTTTTACTTAAATTTCGATTGGGAGAGCTCGTTGGATGCAGAATTTGATTCTGCATCCAACGACTATCCACACTGCATACTTTTGATGTACCCTGCTACCCCAAAAACAAGAAATACCTGAAAAAATGTGATGATGATGTCATCATCACATTTTTTCAGGTATTTCTTGTTTTTGGGGTAGCGGGGTCCGTCAAAAGTATGCAGTGTGGATATTCGTTGGATGCAGAATCAAATTCCGCATCCAACGAGCTCTCCCGATCGAAATTTGAGTAAAAACAAAATGAGATATGTCGAAAATACGAACAAAAAAAGTAGTTTTTTTTAATGACAAATATGTCAATTCAACATTATGGTTGACTTATTTTATTGAAATTCTATTGGTTCTTGAATTCCAACTCACAAAAACTTATTTTGGCACGTTTTCTTATAAGGCCCATTTTAGACCCCAAATTTCCTCTAATGTTAACTTTTGTCAGAAAGAATGAAATTGCGTAGAGTATTACCAACTACCTCCATGACCTCCTCATGCCAAAGATGTAAAGGAAGACTGGGAAATATTAACCACACAGGGGTTGTATATACGACATGGAAACTGGGTCAAATTTTGGAAATGATAGTTTCATAGAAGGACTGGCCCCACTCTATAACCATGATCCTTCTAAGATTCACTTTCTACCTTTTGGATTCTGAAAATAACTTATGAAAAGACCTTTTGCATATGAGTTTTTCAAAATATCTATAGATCAGTTTGGAATGAACCAGGTTGTAAGTGCTAAACGGCTTGATCAGAAGGATCTTTCCTTGTAGTACTTATTATTGTCTCGTTTCATCTTGGAATAAAATATAAACTTGCACCAAAACAGAGAGTTTATTGGATGGTGACATTAGAGTTAGTTTAAGGACCAAGATTCCCAACATTTTAATACACACAGACACAGTCACACATGCTTTCACAATGTTTCCAGTCTTAATATGCTAGCTAGGTATTCACAAACACAAGAAACTGCATGTGGAAAATTATAACTTTCTATTTTGAACTGGTGAAGCAGAGATCATACTACGACTAGCTAAAGGGTAGAGATTTCTTCTCCAACAATGCTTTGCTGCTTAAATTTGGATTCCAATAGAAGAAATAAAGTAAAACAATTGTTCAAATGTGTTTTTCAATGGAAACAAGTGTTGATCAAATTAACAACTGGGTTATTCCTATAGATCAGAGCTTGTTGCCTTGCACCGCATGATATTCACAACATGTAGTCTCATTAAACCTAGACTTAAAATACCTTGGTTAGTTTTCTTGTGATTAGAAATTCCAACCAAATGGCTTCCAGGATTATAGAATCCAATCCTAGATCATTTTCTTAGAGGGGATACAATTGGCAAAGTATCCAACTAGGGAATGTCTGCGATATACACAAGTATCATAATATTTATCAACTGAAATGTTAGCTCAAGGATCAACAAGAGGGACTGAAACATTACCTTGTGGTAAACCATGGGGACAAATTTGTAGGCCTTGGGTGCCATTCTTCCCATGTTCTTGTCAACATAATGGCCAATATTGGCAGTATGGTCATCTTAAGGTCCTTTTCCAACTTGTTGGAAATGCCAAGCTATGATACTGAAAGTAAAATCATAGTAAGACCAACAGATTTAGAGCATGCAAAGCAAAAACATGATTAATTATAACAGTACCACCAGCAAACCCTCCCAGGTCATGACCCCCACCAGAGATTGATATTCACTTAGAAAAAATGAAAATATCATCAGAACCAATGAACACCACCCTCGATGTTGGCTTTATCCTTTAGGTGAAATTTGAATGATTTGATCATTCATGTTCTTTGATTGGATCCCTTATTAACAATATATTCCTAAATTCACAAAGCCTGAAGGTTTTCCTCATACTATTCCATTTCACGTTGTAGCTGAGAATATGGAAAATGGGTCTTTATTGTCTGATATTGTCTCTTGTTTACCTAGTTGATCTTTTGCTACATGGGAATTCTTCCCTATGAACCTCAATTAATGTTGTTTCCAAATGGCCAACTAGATCCCGTCTCCTAGGTATTTTTTATCCATTTTTTCTGCCCAACTACATTTCTACCTTCTTCCTCACTTTTTGAAACCAATATGGTCTGTGGTGGTAGTGTAATTTATTTAAATCTAGTTCTACACAAATCCTGGCACAGACATAAAACCAATCTGTTTCTTAAATCTAGTTCTACACAAATCCTGGCACAGACATAAAACTTTCCTTGAGTTAACTTTTGTTAGAAAGAATGAAATTGCATAGAGTATTACCAACTACCTCCATGACCTCCTCATGCCAAATATGTAAAGGAATACCAGGAAATCTTAGCCACACAGAAATTGTGTATACGACATGGAAACTGGGTCAAAGTTTGGAAATGATTGTTTCACAGAAGGACTGGCCCTACTCTATAACCATGATCCTTCCAAGATTTGCTTTATGCCATTTGGATTCTGAAAATAACCTATGAAAAGACCTTCTGCACATAAGTTTGCCAAAATATCTATAGATCAGTTTGGAATGAACCAAGTTGTAGGTGCTAAACGGCTTGATCAGAAGGATCTTTCCTTGTAGTAATTATTATTGTCCCATTTCATCTTGGAATAAAGTATAAACTTGCACCACCGGAGAGTGTTTATTGGATGGTGACACGAGAGTTAGTTCAAGGACTAAGACTCCCAACATTTTAATACACATAGACTGACACACACATAGTCACACATGCTTTCATAATGTTTCCAGTCTTAATCTGCGAGCTAGATATTCACAAACACAAGAAAATGCATGTGGAAAATTACAACTTTCTATTTTGAACTGGTGAAGCTTAGATCTCATACTATGACTAGTGAAAGGGTAGACATTTCTTCTCCAACAATGCTTTGTTGCTTAAAGATGGATGCCAATAGAAGAAATAAAGTAAAGCAGTTGTTCAAATGTGTTTATCATTGGAAATAAGTGTTGATCACATTAGCAACTGGGTTATTCCTACAGATCAGAGTTTGTTTCCTTTCACCGCATGATAGTCACAACATGTAGTCTCATTAAACCTAAAATTAAAATACCTTGGAAAGTTTTATTGTGCTTAGAAATGCCAACCAAATGGCTCCTATGATTCTAGAATTCAGGCCCAAATCATGTTCTTAGAGGTGATGGGACTGAAACACTACCTTGTGGTAAACCATGGGGACAAATTTGTAGGCCTTGGGTGCCATTCTTCCCATGTTCTTTTCAACACAATGGCCAATACTGGGAGTATGGTCATCTTAAGGTCCTTGTCAAACTTGTTGGAAATACCAAGCTATGATACTGAAACTAAAATCACAGTAATACCAACAAATTTAAAGCATGCAAATTAAAGGAGTAATTATAACACTACCACCAGTAAACCCTCCTAGGTCATGACCCCGACCAAAGATTGAAAATATCATCAGAACCAATGAACACCACCCTAGATGTTGGCTTTAGCCATTAGGTGAAACTTCAATGATTTGATCATTCATGTTCTTTGATTGGATACTTTATTAACAATATATTCCTGAATTCACAAAGCCTGAATCTTTTCCTCATACTATTCCCTTTCACGTTGTAGCTGAGAATATGACAAATGGGTCTTTATTGTTTGATGCTGTCTCTTGTTTACCAAGTTAATCTTTTGTTGCATGGGGATTCTTCCCTATGGACCTCAATCAATGTTGTTTCGGAAAGGCCAACTAGTTCCTCTCTCCTAGGTATTTTTGAGCCATTTTTGCACCCAACTACATTTCTTTCTTCTTCCCCACTTTTTGAAACCAATATGGTCTGTGGTGGTAGTGTAATTTTTTCCTCCTACTTGTTGCAACTAATTTGGATGATCTGCCATTTGATGGTTTGTTCTATTTTTTTGGAACATCTTTTATCTAAAATCCATATTTTCCTAAACTAGAGGATGGTTATGACAAGTCCTACCACACTTTAGCACAGTTCCCATCACACTTATCTTGAGGATTATACTGTCCAACAATCTGTTTCTTAAATCTAGTTCTACACAAAGCCAGGCACAGAACATAAAACCTTCCTTGAGTTAACTTTTGTCAGAAAGAATGAAATTGCAAAGAGTATTACCAACTACCTCCATGACCTACTCATGCCAAATATGTAAAATAAGACCATGAAGTCTAAGCCACACAGGGGTTTTTTATACGACATGGATACTAGGTCAAAGTATGGAAATGATGGTTTCACAGAAGGACTGGCCCTACTCTATAACCATGATCCTTCCAAGATTCACTTTCTTCCATTTGGATTCTAAAAATAACCTATGAAAATACATTTTGCACATAAGTTTATGAAAATGTCTATAGATCGGTTTGTAATGAACCAGGTTGTAAGTGCTAAACAGCTTTATCAAAAGGCTCTTTCCTTGTAGTAATTATTACTGTCTCGTTTCATCTTGGCATAAAGTATAAAATTGCACCACCAGAGAGAGTTTATTGGAAGGTGACATGAGATTTAGTTCAAGGACCAAGACTCCCAACATTTTAATACACACAGACTGACACACAGACACAGTCACACATGCTTTGTTTACATTTTCATGAACCAGATGTTTGGATGTAATTCTGCACAGAGAACAAAACGCTACCCTAAAAGTGAGACATGCTCAAAACAAACTGCAGAAGGGAGTGCCTAAGGTATATCCTATCTTATCTCATCCAAATTGTAACAAAATAAAGGGAAACAAGTATAGGATCTTGACTTAGGGTTCATGGTACACAATCCATCTCAAATTCTAAATCCCAAGCCTCCATCAAGAAGAACATGAACCTGATGAAAGGAATTGTACACAACATTTGGGTCATGGACTAAATGTCAAACAATAGAACATCAAATTCATCGATGCCTAAAGTGTACTACTCAACCTTGCCTAATATGTTTGCATGAAAAACTGAAAAATAAATTTAAGGGATTATCTTCAAATATAGATTATGATGCCTTGAGAAAGGTTATAGTTGGTTAAGACAAGGTAAGACACAACACATTCTTCAAGTCAACCTT
>LPNX010612776.1:61675-174227 GCA_001517045.1 Pseudotsuga menziesii
ATAAAAAAAATTAAAATGTCTATTAAAATTAAAACAAAGAAAAGAATTTTCACAATCATAAATTAAAAAAAAGCACATCGAGATAAAAAGTGCAGATTTCTAGCTGATATTCTTCAAGAGGTGTTGAAGGATCAGGTTTTACAGCTTCTAGCTCAAATTTCAATGCTTTTACAGAGGACTCTCTGGGATGCAATCTTGTATAATAATAAATCAAAACCTTCAAAAATATTAAGAGTGTTAGATAAGTTAAGATGTAAACATGCTATGTTGATGAAAAGAAGAAAAAAACTATATTTAATTAGTGCATATTTTCAAAAACTATAGGGCATAATAATACTATATTTCAATTTATACCATTTTCCATGGGGCATGTTCACTACGATCTAAAATTTGTAGGTATTGTATTGAAACAAAAAGTTTTTATGAATAGAGCCCACCCTCAGGGAAAGTATCTTGCTGGAAGTTCATTCCATGTAACTAAACTTCTAGCACTGAAATTGAATTTCTTGCAGAATCGACTTGCATGGGAAGGGAATCACACTTTTTCCAGGTAGGCCAGCTAGAACCTGCACACATCCTCCATGTGACCCTTAAGTTCTTGAGTGAAATTTGACCAACTGGATGAATGTTTTTTCCTGCCAAATTTGAACTTCCAAAGCTACTGTTGGAGCTATCCACTTTGTCTTGCATTCTGTTAGTGTTTGAAATATGATTTTTGAGTATTCTCAACGTGTTGTCCTCATACCATCCATGCTTTCCATCCACTGTGGTATTACTAGTCTTACCTGATTCGCCAACCTTTAATTGTTTTCTTTTGAATCTTGGGTACCTGGG
Organism: Pseudotsuga menziesii; assembly: GCA_001517045.1. Classification (NCBI taxonomy): domain Eukaryota; kingdom Viridiplantae; phylum Streptophyta; class Pinopsida; order Pinales; family Pinaceae; genus Pseudotsuga; species Pseudotsuga menziesii. Next base: position 62,510 of record LPNX010612776.1, read on the forward strand.
GAATGATTCAGGAATATAATAATATTCTATAAACAAAAAGCAATTCTCTCGTTGACTTGGGGCATGCATATCCTCTGTTCAAATGCTTAATGTAAGCTCACAGTGTGCTCTTTCTTTCACTGAAGGATCTACATCAAATATAGATGCATATACATTCCTTTCAAAAACATAACCTTCATCCAGTGTAATTTCACTTAATACAAAATAGGACTGAGTCGAATGACCGTTCACTATAGAGTCTAGAGCCTTTTCATTTTTAAGTCTTGCAAGGTCTCTTGAAGAAAAAGCATTATCCACTATGACATCCATCAACCCAACTGATGTGGCTTTAGAAGTATGACAGATATCTGAATGCTCCTGTTTTGCGGGAAATACAACACTACTTCCATAAATTTGTGATGTCTCATCAAAAATTTCATCATTCACCTCAAAGAAACTAACCTGCTTCCCAGTATCTTTCCTTGTTGTAAATGAATGACAGACTCTTCATAATCAGGTGCAAATAGTTGTTGCAGCTACACAACTAGGTGGATAAGTGCTGCAGTTGTGTCATGGAAAGTATCCAAGCAAATGTTACCTTCTGTATAGGTAACTTTCCAAAGAAAATTGTCCTAGAAATTCATTTCAACCTCCAGATTCATTATTTCCTCCCCAACAATATTCACATACCCTTTTGAATGTAAGGATTCTGCATCATAGGCATGCTTACTATTTCTTCGTTCCGATAAATCTAAGAGAAGAAAACCTACATCTTCCAGCAAGATAATATACTTTTTTTTGTCTATATTAGGCTTCAACTTAGTTGAAAGCCTCAGTGCTACTGCAGCTAAGATGCATGGCACCGGTGCACATGCTTCTTCAATGGGACTATCTGTAGAGAAACTATTTATTCTTGAGGTTTCAAGAAAAGGCTCATAACTCATAGCGATATCTAATAATTCTAGCAAAAAGAAAGTAGTATAGGATTTCCCATCCTTGAAAATCTCTTCTTTTGGACCAATATTAGCAATTTGTTGCTCATCATCAACAGACTAACTAAAAAATGAAATAATTGAAGCCAACCAATCAAGCCGGCAACCAAGAGCAACAAGTGTTCCACATTGGATTGTAGCATATGTAAGACTCTACAAATGTTGTGGGTTATCAATATGTATGATTTGTGTTCCTGCATTTCCACTAGCCAACTCATTTCTACCCCCCCCATCACCATGCCCTAAAACATTAGTGTTGCAACATAGTAAACATAATTCTCTAAATTTTCCAGCAGATTGTGGATGCTCCATTTTGTCACTCAATGATCCATACAATAATCCCTCATCATGATTTAGCCAAATATAGCTGGCACCAGACACACCTCCAAGATTTGATACAGGCAAAACTTCAAAATTACTTACTTTTAATAGAAAACTATCCCATGATCTAGGAAGTTCCTTCTCTATGAAATCCCTTATATTCATTGACTCTGTCAAATGAATTGCAATTTCAATAGATTTACACTCAAACAGAAATGTGGACTGCGATACCTTTGAGTGAGAAGTAGAACCATTACTTGCAAAAGAGAGGTTTTTTTCACCGGTTTTCCTTCTGAATTCAAACAAGTTTCTTTGTCCCCTTTAAAAAAAATGCAATAAGTGAGAAAACTTAGAATATTAGCTACTATAATGTGCTCAGGACCATAAATATCAAGTTGTGCATGTGGTAACTAGAAGTGAATCAATACAGCAGAGCTCTGAATCATCTCCTTTCGATCATAAGCATCAGTAAATTCTGATGCACCTGCAGTATTTGCCCCAAGAAATTCTGAATTGTTTTCAATCATTCTTTTACTTCTAGTTCCTCTTGTCCAATTTTCATTGGATTCTTCCCATGCTCTCTCTACATTCCTTGGCCCTATCCCAGGATTACCCAGCCATTGGATCCCAAGGACTGAATAATCCTCTTCTTTTTCTTTTAAGATGATGAAAACTTTACGAGCATAAAAATGCAGTTAAAATAATCCTCTTCTTCCAACATTTAGATGTATTTACATTTAAAATATTTAGAATATACACCATTGATGTAAAACATCAAGGAGACAAAACCCAAGAGAGGCAGAAAGAGAAGGATATGGGATTTTAGACCTGGAACACCTGGCTGACTCCATATCTGGAACAGAAAATACTTGGACCATTAGATAGCCATAAATAGGTAGCTAATATGAACTTGTACTCATGCATACTTTTTGGCTGACTAATATACCTTGAACTTGTAGCAAGATGCCAACATTTTCAGCACTACTGGTGTTGGTATCCAAAATTCGATTTCTGGTATCTCGAAGAGTCTTATTTGGAAATAGAGCATCTACAAGAATGTTTGTTGCTCCACATACACATCTAGAATTTGATATGATATGGTCCCTAATGCCTAAAATAAATAGAAAAAATTTCATAGGTTTAAACACTATCAACATGCGCTAGACAAAAACATAGACTATAAATCACACAATCTAGAAAACATCACACCAAAGTAAGATCAATGTAAGTTTTCTGTGATTATCTTACATTTGTCACAGTAGCTATTGAAACATCATTTACTGGTCAGCACAACATCTTTCATTACTTTCTTGCATAATGGACAATGCAATTCAGGTGGTAGTTCACCAACATAATGGTTAGATGGGAACCCCTCAACTTCCTTGTCAAAAGCAGTTCTACATGACAAATAATTTTAATCAGCAGCTAATAATTGAGAAGCAATGCATAGCCAATTTCACAGGCCTTCCACTTTATATTTTTGTCAGTGATGAAGGTTTGGTTCAAATCACTTACTTGTTAGGCCTCAAAACTACAATTGCCCCATTTGGAAATCCATCATAGCCATCGGGAGTAGCAACAAGCATTGATTTGGGAATGCCAGTTGGTGTCTTCACCCTTTTGAGGTCAAAATTGGGATCCCTTCTTGTCGGACAATGTTGGATGAAATGTCCTAGAGAAAACAAATAAGATGGTGAGAACCCATATCTATCCCATTAACCATGCTCTTAATGAACAATTTGCTTACAAAGTTATTAGACATGATGAACATATGAGGAACTTTATAGCTATGACAGACATATCCTTGTGGTAGTGTTTCCCATTCCATTCCATGCCTTGCATCATTAATTCATCATAAAATGACTTTAGACCTAAACTACCCATCCAAATCTGAGCAAGCTCCACAAAGGTGAAAGCAAAATTTCTACATTCGTCATCTCTACCAGTTATTACAAAAGACAAACTGTCTTTACTCAAAGATTCAACATTCATGGGTTTCTACAGTGCTGGATAGCTATGAACATAACTACAGTGAAACAATTTTTGGCCATATTTCTATTTTACCATTAATTAAACTCAGAGGTGGAGAAACCACTTTATTTGGATTGGATTCTCTTTTATTGTAAGAATTAACCAGACCTAACATGCACTTCAAACCTTTTGATTTCCCAGGAGCATTCTGAGCTTTGTACTTGCACGTAGTTCCCTTTAGTATCCTATCAATTAGAAATCAAATCTCACATGTCTACTCTGAATTCGCTTCATAGACAATAAACCTTTCTATTCAATTTGCCCCATGATATGTATAAGGCTCTCCTTATCTCGCCTTAAGTATAGAATCTATGTCCCTCGCTATTAGCATTGTACCCAACAGAGCTATATCTATGCCATAATGTTCCATGGCCTAAGTTGGTTGTATATATACTACACCTATGCCCTAGCAACTGCATATATGGTGAGTTGTGTGGGTGTGCATATACTAGAATGTTAGGGGTATCTTCATACGTTAGTCAGAATGTTAGGGGTATATTCATAGGTTGGTCAGGAGTTGAGGTCAGTTGGGGGATAGGGATCACATGCATAGGTTGTAGGAATGGGAGAAATTTTGGCATCAGATGCTTGCTTCAAGGCTAATTGGTTGGTTTGCAGGGATTTCAATACGGTGGAATCTCGAGAGAACAAAGGGAGAGTATCAAGGTCAGGAGCACCAGGGCGGCATAGATCTATGAACATATATTTCATCCTCTAGTATTTTAGCCTAGTTTTCAAATTATCAAGTTTACATTTCTTAGGCTATACATCCACATGGTTTCCCCTAATTTGGACTTTGGAAATTCCAATCATTACATCCATAGATTTTGTCTCCTAGGACTTGGAACCTATCAATTCAGTCAAGGAACGTGTTTTTCAATATGTTATTTTTTGTTCTTCAGATAAAACACAGGTTTCAATAATTGTTTGTTTAAGTATATAAGAGAAAGTGAAATCGTTATACCAGTAGCCTCTCAAATATTATCATAGAATCATCATTATATCAATGTAAATATTCTATCTTGGTTGAATTGTGTCTTCATTATCTAATACATCTATGCTACTTTCCATTAGATTCACTCAAATTTTAATATTGTGTAAATTGCTCCCAATTAAAAAAATATATAGTTTCCCAGAGAACAAAGTTCGAATCCTTGGAAGTGAAATTAGTACGTGCAGGACCTGCCCTATAGTCACATTTCAACGCACAATTTTTGAACTAGAAGGAATTTAATAATTATAACCAAGATATCCATCAATCATTAACAAGTAATCTCAGACTTTACAAATGAATCATGCTTAAACAGGTTTTTTTTTAGCATTAAAATAATTCACAAATGAAATAATGTGGAGGTCCATTTGTTTTGCAAAAATAATTAAAAGAGAACCCATGTTTTTAAAAGAATAAATCGCGATTTATATATAGAGAAACTACAACATCATCAATGGAAGGAGAAACTCTAGTAGCATATCCTATTGGAAACCCAAAAGCATAGTGGAATAGGTCTGTGAAGGATTGGCACTGAAATACGTAAATCCCATATGTAAATGAAAAGAAAAAGGTACGTTAGGAAGTACCTCATTGCGGCTGAAACTTGAACGATTCTTGATTCTCATCATAGATTCAAAGCGATGAAGCTCTATATGGCTGAATTTTCTCTAAATCCAAGGATCTGAAACTAGTATGCCCACAATATGGATTTGATAAACCCCCGCCTTCTACACAATACAAGTCATGGGATTATGTGATGGGTTTTGCTCAGGTTTGTGTTTGGCGTTTGACAGATGGTCTAGTTGGACTTATGGCTTGGACACAATTTTGAGCTGATCTAATAAGAAGCCTTTCTAACTTGAAAAATCAAAAGGAGATTAGGCTCCAAGTTTATTTTACCAATATTTTTAATTTCCCACCTATACACAACATAATTTGGCCATGCATAAAAACCAATTAATTATAACTCAAAATATAAATGATAGCCCAAATAGTTTTGTCCTGCTTCATTCCGTGATGTATGAAAATACATTAGCATAAGTGGTTTCGAGTTTTTGGATCCAATTTGACATAAATTTATGGAAAGATTTTAGGATTTTATGAAGTACTGTACTACTGTTTGATATTTTTTATTTTTTATTTTACATTTGAAAGCATTTCTAAATGGATTTTAGTTTCCAACTTTTGAAGAATTGATCAACGAGAGCTCATGACATATAAGGACTTTGACATACAAGATAAAAGGGCTAACTTGATGACATGAACTAAAAACAATATTTGACTTATTTGGCCTCTGGTCCTTTTAAGACCATTAGATATAAGACAAATCATTCAAATGGCTATCTATATTATGATGAAAATTTTTATATGTTTTTTTATAAGATGTAATAATCTTGTGGAAAATAGTTTGGACTCATTTTATTTATTGGACTAGAAATTGGATATGCACATGAAGGAAAAATATCATGAAGGATGCGAAGAATGTAATTATATTAAAAGAAATATAGTTTTTATTTTAAACAAATGTTAAATAAAAAATCACATGTAATTTGGGTCAACAAAAATATTATTGTTTGTTGTTTAAATGTTGTTATAAATATAAATACAAATATTTTGAAGTAAATTAAGTTAAAAATGGTGTTTAAATGTTGTTATAAATATAAATATAAATATTTTGAAGTAAATTAAGTTTTAAAGAAAATTATGTAGTAATGCTTTTGTATAAATATCATGTTAGATCCAAATCTTAGGCTTTATCAAGCGTTGAGAGGGATTAAATATCCAGAGGTGTAAACTTCTTCTTCAATAGCTCCTTGCGTGCAATACCTTAGAAGAGGTTTGCACCTCAGAATATTTGATCCCACTTGGTGCTTGATAGAGCCTAGGATTTGAATCTAGGCTGGTATTTAATATAAGTTATATGCTATATATATTGTTTTTAAGTTATATATTATAATATACAATATAATATATAATACAAATACATTATTATATATAATATAAAGAGTATTAAGAGAAAGAATCATAGTTTCTACTTTAATTTGATAATTTTTAATTATTATAAAGGGGATTAGGGACTAGATAAATGGGCACATTTTTCATTCAAACTGGGGAATAAAGAACTTAGATAAGACAAAATGATCTCTATGGAGGAGACTTTTTTAAGGGTAAGGTAAAGGGTTTTGGAATTTAAAGGTGTTTTATTTCTTTTATGTAAATGAAAATGGGAAGGGGTGAGGACTTTAGATAGAAAAGGGTTTAAAAGCTAGGATAGGGGAAATAATTAAAAGGGGGAAGCGCTCGTATTTTTTTAATAAATAAGGGATATTGGTTTATTTTGCTATTAGACTTAGGGGGATACTTTTCAACTTTAGAAGCGTAGATGTAATGAGAAGACTGTCAAATGGATGCATCATACAAATTAATAAAGGACACAAAAATAAAAATAAAAATAGTTTTCATGCTCTTACCTACCTAAGCTTCAATTGAGTGTCAAAGGGGACAAATCATGACGATTTGGGACAAATTAAATATGAACATGTTAAGTGTGATAATTTGAACATGTACAGTGGTATAAAATTCAAGACATGATGATGCTTTTAATGAGAAATGACCAATCTCTGAGACACAACATTAACTAGACTATCATGCCGATGTAAAAGAAACGACTTGGAAAATACGTTGAAGGGGTCACACGTGCCAAGGTTTAGTGGGTTTTTTTATATGCCTAGGTCATGTCCAAATTAACATATAGTTGGGTTGCATTAATTCAATTTTTTTAATATATGGACGTGTAAATATATTTTTTATATGTGTTAGAATTTACTAAATTCTAACACTGCAGATGGTTTCAGAGACCCCTTTAAGGGGTCTCAGATGGAAGGGGTCTCTGAATCCATATGCAGTGTTAGAATTTAGTAAAATGTACAAATTCATTGTCAAATTTGTAATTTTTTTCATTGTTGGATTGACAACTAAAAATGACCAAATAAATGACCAATTGCTATGAGGTCATTTTTAGTCTAGATATCCCGTGACTAAATTTGGTCATTTATCTTGGTTGTTTTTAGTTGGTTTTTATCCCGTGACCAAAAGTGGTCATTTATCTTGGTATTTTTAGTTATCTCACTTAAATTTATCAATTTTGGTCATTTATCGCTTGGAAAAAACTATGGTGACCAAAATGTTTGGTCTCCTGGTCACTAATCTCTCATTTTCCACTAGTGACCTCTCGTACCTCAATGGGAGGTCATCGATCGAGGCATCTGGGATGTCTAGAGTCAACCTCTCAAGGTTATACTCTAGATACCCTATCACAACATCTCCCTGTGGGACAAAGCAATCTCCTGCTCACCTGTCTAGTGGGGAGGATCCCCCAGGTGGTGCTGCTCTGACATCTACATGAAAACATTTTAAGTCTCATTACTACACATAAAAAATATAAAACATCAAAACATAAAAACACAATTGCCATTTTAGGGTTTTTTGTTTCTTACCGATATCACCCCACAGGCCACCAGGTGGGAGTGGTAGATCAGAGTCACCACTGAATTTAGCGCCCGTGTATGCATAGTCCTCAAACATGAGGAGCTGATCTCTCAACCATTGGAAGAACGGGTCATCAAACTTCACCTTGCCTCTTCCTGCTCATGTGCGGTCCATGATCTGGACCCACCTCAACATGTGAGTGTCTCTCACCCTCAACTCAGTGAAGACCACCTGGGGTCTCATCTGGGGAACCCACTCGAAAAATAAACATGCTGAGATGGAACCGAAGCCGAACTGCTTTAGCTCCCCCTATCGACACTTGTTCAACTGATATTTGAAAATTTGAAGTAGAGCCTCTGCCCAGTTGAAGACTGTGGGCTCCATGGCCTCTATAGCATAGAGCATATGCACTCTAGATGCCTGATGTACACCTTGGCTCCCCGCCACTCTCTGCATGGTAAATAAAATTATCCATAGAGGGCCATCCACCACTACTTTTATGGGAATTTTCTTCCCCGATGTTCAGGTCCCAAGAATACAATGGGGATTTATCAACTCCTGGGTAGTAATGTCCCCTCCATGGGAACTAGTCAAAGAGATGGGAGCACCCCATCTCGATAGTCCTGTTAGAAAGTAGATATCCTCTACTTCAATTTTCAATACATGAGCACCCACCTCAAAATACTGTTGCTCTGGATTCCACATACAGAGTATATGCTCTAATAAGCACTCATGTGATAACATGTTGGGTGTGCATAAAAACTTTAGAATACCACAGTCTCTCAATGCAGTTATACAACCCACATTTCGTTCAACAAATGCATCATCATTGTCATGTTGCCTCTCTTTCCAAATGGCCATTTTTTTATGAAAGCAAACCTGTCAAAAGTTATCACAAGGCCAATTAGAAACATCACCAATCATTCAAATCATCAAATTTGAGCTAGTTTTCCTTGTACATAATTTTTTATCCACCCACGGTCGGCACCGCCTGTGTCCCATTGAGGATAGGTGGTGGCACCGCTTGTGTCAAGTGTTTTAGGTGCGGTTCTAGTGGGGTACCGCTTATCCCAAAAAGGATAAGAGTGATTCAATATTTCATGGTTTTAGGGATCTCCCAAAAGGCCCAAAACACCCCCAAAAATAAAAAATGAAAGCATGAAATGAAAGAGCAAGGTTTGAGCTATTACTTGGAACTGATGGTGCGTAAATTTGATGGTAGATGCTCCTGGAATCACCAGCTGAAAATATGACCAAGAAACTACTCCAAAGGCTCTCCACTATTGGTAAATGGTAAAGTGTTTTGATTTTTTACTATTTACATAACTTTTATAAACATTCTAGGTTTTGGTGTGTCATAGTTTTTAAAATATATCAATCATGATCCTTTAGTGTCATTTATTGGAGAGTTTAACGATTGTTTTTTAATTCGTTGCAGGATCAAGGGCATAGTAGTAAATGTTTTGGGAGTTTGTTTTTTACTTTTTCGCACTACCATAAAACAGAAAAACTCTTTGAGCATTTATTATGACATTTTGGTCATGCTCTTGAAACTTAGCATCAAAGGATTGAGTCCTTTTCTGATTCTTTTTAGACTCCTAAAATCCCTCATCATGAAAATAAACCTAGTAGAGTCTTCTTTAAACTCTTTTCCAGCTCCTTAAATACAAAAATATTGTCGAGTGATCTTGTCTTCTTCATCCTCGTTAAAGCACTTGAAGAGTCGTTCATTTGATGATAGGTTATCAATTTTTTGGTTCAGATGAACTATTTTATGAAAAAGGACCCCATGGAGTCTTCTTCCATGGTCATTCAGACCCTCTAAACATGAGCTATACCGAGTTAACTTTCATTGGAATCATTAAATTAAACATTGAGAGACCCTCTTTTGGGAACGAACCGCTCCTCTCTCAGGTTCGTAAAACATATGTGTTTGGACTTGTCTTCGAACAAGCTATAATGATTGTTTGTTACCCTCTTTGAACTCGTAAAAATGAAAAGAGGCACTCATCAACCATGATGGGGAAATTATGGGAATGGAATCATTTTGTAAATAAATGGTAGTTTGTCATTAGCTTTGAACATGGCACTTTTCTGCATATCATTTCAGTCAATTGGGTATTCAGCTAATTTCCATAATGATCCACTTTCATGAGTCATGTCACTCCTTTGAGTCTTTCAAAATAATGCATTTTCCACTGTCACGTCATGTGTTTGTCTGGTCTAGTCATGTTGCCAAGTCTTTTGTCGTTTCTCCTGATGTTTAAAGGGGAGTTGAAAAAGTTTACCTCTGCAGTCAAAACAGTCTCTGTGTCAGTACTTTTGAGTCAGTATTATGGTTACCTCATTCACATCATTCTAGAACTTTCTTCCGAGTTTCATGTTGTCGATGTGGGATTCATAATGGCCCTCCTTCGATGAGACTATTCCTGTCGACATCAGCTCATCATCCAGGAAATAGTTTTAGAAACAAATTTAGTGCCTTCATATATATATGCCTCAATGACAAATTCTGTTGCTCTCAACATAGGTTCACACCACTGACCTTTGATCGATAGAATCAACTGGGTTTTTGACATCAAGACATCTATTCAGACTCAGTAGATTATACTAGGGTACCTTGGGAATCATTGACATCAATGGTGATATCCCTCACACTTGTTAATGGTTCACATCATTGGCCAGTAATCAAGTGGTTTCTACCATGTTCAACTTCAGAACATTGTAATCACATGGATAGAATCGTACTTTGTAGAAAATGAGATGAAGAACCTGGGTACTTGTTTAGCACTCATTTTTTTCCCCAAGTTGCGATGGATTTTTGTATATCAAGCATGGATCCACTTTTGTATGGTCGTGGCTATGCTCAAAGTTGCACCTGTATGACATAGATATATGTTGTAAGTCTGGTAGCTATGTCCAAGTTTGAGTCCTCTATCACATGGATCTACGTTGTATCTAGTAGCCATGGTTGTTTATTCCTCTCATGGATCTGCCTTGTATTGGTATGCAGCCATGAGTTGGTTACATTTGTCTATGAGTCAAAAGTATTGATGTATTGTAGATGCCTACTCTATGACACTCTCCCACCGAGCTGACTCTCACCTTGAAGTGACAACTTGTTCTCTCAAATCTCTTGCTTATCATATCCCTCTAAGCCTCATGCTTTGGGGGGCATTATGTTATACCCAAATCCTGTCACTAACATGTGATGAGATCCTTAACACATATGTTTTCCATAAATCCCAAACTTGGAGTGGAAACTTGCTCTGGATATCAATTCTACATGAAAAAACCTAGCACCGCACTTTTCCTTTGGCTAATGAGTGGTACCTTGTTCAGCACCACTTGTGTCATGTTATAGAAAAGCAGTGCCACTGCCTATATTCTTTGTTCTTGAAGTGGTTCTCACCTAAACCGCTCTGTCATGAGGGAACAAAAGCAGTACCCTTGGTGAAAATGGAAAAAGATAATATTCTCAAGGGTTCTAGAACTTGATCCTCGTGTCCTCCCTTATCCCTATCAATATGGGTTGGTTGGAGTTGAGATCCCTATTGGTAAGATCTTATGGCCACCTCACCCACAATTATTTCAACTATCCCTATCCATTTGGCCCTATAAATACAATCTCATATCCATTATTGAGGGGGAGAAAGGAATGGTATTGTTATGTTGTTGAATTGATTATCTAGCCCAATCCATTGGAGAGCACAAGAGAGCAAGTTGGAGCTATCAGGGATGAGGTGTTTGTCTTGTGGAGGAGTTTTTCAACACTAAGGTAATGGTTGTAAGCTTCTTCATTCATTTCTTAATGCAAAGCTGATTTCCGTCCCACATATCTATTGTACTGATCTCGCATGTGTATGTTACTGGATTCCTTAGTCACTAGTATGGATGTGTGAAAATTTTCTGGTAGCTTTGATGTTCTTGTTTGTTTGACATGTTCTGCAGGTACATAGGTTCATCATCAAAGAATTATTCCAGGTGTTTACAACATTCAGGGAAGGTATTCATCCTTTTTCGTTCACTCATTTGTTCTGGATTTGAACCATTCAGACCAAAGGAACAACTTCTATCCATAGAAGGTTCAATATTCCTGACAACATGTTACATAACTTCTTTCTCTTAATAGGAAAGAAAACTTGAAATAAAATGAATTGTCTTACATTCCTTTTGCTGAGGTCTCAAAAGGATTTATTTCAGCTAGTATTTTACTATACATCTTATTGAAGTGTTTTTAAAAGTCAACAAATGATTCATTTTTATTCCTTTTCAAAGCTCCAAACTCAATGATGTAGTAAAGGTAGACTTTTGTATCCCCCCACCACTTCATAAACACCTCTTCTAATAATTATATCCCATCTATGGATCCTACATGTAGCTCTCTGAACCAATTTCTAACCTAGACTCCATATAATCTTTGAACGAACATGCTCATCTAAACATCCTTAGCTTCAATGTTCTGATTGTTAGCATAACTGAAAAATGCATTCCGGTATTCCTATGTTGTTACCTCACCCTGACCATTAAAACTAAGGATATATTTTTGATAATCACCCCCAGGAAGAGCATGGAGGGGATGAGGAAGCACAAATGGGGCATATCTAGCAACCAATATTCATTCCATATAATCAGGAGGCTGGGTAACCATTTTTGGACTAGATTGGCTTAATGAAGAATATGAGCTACTATATTTAAGCTGATGAAGTGGGATCCTACTAGTGAGAGTGTAAGGTGAAACTTGAGTTTTTAAATAAAAACCTCCTAAATGTAGAAACTTAGTTTTAACCTCTTCAGACAATAAAGGATTGGTAAAAACCTGGAATTGTCAATTTGAGTATTAACGCAAAAAATTGCTCAACTATCTCTACATGGCCTAAACCATGTACAGACATATTTTTCCTATCATTTTCCCTTATTTTTGACCTCCATAACTATGTTTTAACCTTATGCTCTCTCAAAAAGCTCAAAAAATATCAAAAAGGGCCTAAAAACCCTCAAAAGGACTTAAAAAAACCCAAAAAGGGGCTTAAAAACCCTCAAAAGAGATAAACACCCACAAAGCGGCTTAAAAACCTCAAAAAAGGATAAAACCCCTAAATAGGGCTTAAAACTGTAAATAGGATTCCAAAACCATAAAAGAGAGAAAAGGACAAGAAAAACTATAAAATAGTGTAGAGGTCTCCATCACAAGATTCACCACTTATTCCTTCGCATATTTTTCTATTATTCATGAGTACGGTGAAAACTATTCATCTCGCAATACCCACATCATTTGCTAATGATTTCCATTTCCCCACCATCTCCCCACCTTGTGCATTGAGACATCCTCTGTACTATCAAGCCTGTAGAGAGGCAGTACCATCTAAGCTAGGGCACGATGGCCCAATTTCAAAGAAAAGAGAAGGTATAATTGTCCCATATTGTTTATTTAATTTAGTAGTTTTGCTTATTGTTTATTGTATTGTTAATCGTTTATTTGCAACTTGTTTTTTGTCCATTTGAACTCTACCCTTTTGTCCATTTGACCGAAGGGAGGCGCTTTTGCACGTAGCTAGGGTAAGAACCTAGCTACAGTTTTGGCGACTCCACAGGGTCAATCCTTTTTTATCCTCTTGTTTTGTAGGTATTTTCTTTATTTTGAGGCTCAGCCATCATTAAGGCAGCCAATCCGAGTCTACATGGAACCACTGCCTTCCCCTGTCAGCCACTGCTAACTCTATTTTCCATTTTCTCTAGTTTCGGCCCCCATTGTAGATTTCAGGCTGAAACCTATGACCCAATTGCTGCTTTCAGGATGAAACACATGACCCAACCGCTGCTTTCGAGTCAAAACCCATGACCCAAGTTGCAACTTTAGTCACGAAAAGCATGACTTGCCTGCTAGGCATAGTTGTGGCAGTTTTTTGCATCGTAAGCAACCCAATCGCTACTATGTGGCCTGTTTGTGTGACCCAGTAGCCACTGTCCCATAGTTAGAGGCAACTTGTTTGTTTCTAAGCCATTTTCCCTTCGTTTTAACTATCTAAATGACCCATTAGCCATAGTTTGACTTTTACATGCAATCTATCTATTTCTGTGTTATTTTTCTGTAAGTTTAAATTCTGTATTTCATTATTAACACCTAGAAATTAACATTCTTATTCAGCCCTTCCTCATCCACTCAGTCATCACCCTCCATGGTATTTTGAGATAAGAAGGGAGATTAAGTAAGTGTATTTATATGCATCCATTTTTTGTTATTGTTCATTACCATTAAAAACAAGTAACCTCTAAAGCTACTGGGAGTGGAGACCGTTGGTAGTCTCATGGCATTCGCGTCCTCCTTGTTGAGCACCGGGTATTTGGGGTGTGACTTGAGGATCTATGGGTGGTGGACTTGTTTCCACTTTGATGAGATCCTAGCACTCTCTCTTGTATTTTGAGGATACAAAGGTGGGGTAGTCACATTATTGATTCACAAAAGTTACAGTCAGATTACAGATTATTACAGTTTGTCTTGCATTTTATCTGGATTATTTTTACCTTTCAACCCTGTTTTGGGACAAGATCTTTGCTTGTTTCTTATAGGGAAACTAGTGTTATTTGAGTATTTCATAATTGAAATTAAAAATAACAAATTCATACACAAAGTGCACACATTCACACTAAGTAATAAAACAAAATTCGGTTCATGATCCCGAGCGAACCATAAAAGTAACCAACTTACTTAATAATTTTTTGGTTCGGGACATAAGTCTAAACCGACTCAAATACGGGAAGTACTCGGGATTTTCCCTAAAACTCATTGTGAGTACCACACGAACCAAAAAGTAGCTGGCCAACGAGAGGAATTGCTAAGCGAAATGGGAAACGACCCCTTCTGAGTGACTAGGAACACCCTTGTGAGAAAAAATCCAAGCACTCTCTTTCAGCAACCTTGGTGGCTGAGTGATTACCTATGAACCAATAGGAAGTTATTTAAACTAGGGTCCAAATTTCATTACCGATTACTACCATAATCCACCATTGATCCACCATGTTCTTCCTCACGACTTAGGGGGAACCCCCCTCATTTTGGGTCTTTAGACCGTCACCATCGAGGCCCTCCCTGAAAACATTCCTTACCTTCAGAAGGCCACACAGCCTCCGATTCTAACTTAGATTACTATCAATCCAACCTAAACCTATTCACTACACCGTCTAGCCCCATGGCTAGTGCAAATCCCGATCACTTCTTCGGAAGGACGGTTGGTAGCGGACCCATGTCTCTGCCTCACATCATCAACAACATGTCGACCAGTGGTCCCAGCACCACTACATATACTGATGTAGGTACACCACCCATTAGTAGTGGCCCTGCAATATCTCCCACAATTCCAACAGTACCATTGTTCATACCTGGGGGTAGTGGCCCTTCCATGATTATCTCGACTATCCCCATTGCAAGAAGTCAACCTCAGGTACCCCCAACCATGCATGGAAAACATACTCTAGAAAAATCTGGCACCATCGCCGATCCATCCCGAACCAACCTCATATTGATCCTACCATTCATGGACCAATTTAATTTACCATACTTTTCCATATTAACCAATGACCCCATTAGTCATCCACCTCATTGGCCTCCCATGCTGACCACACTTCCTTTAGATATTCCAAAGTTTGAAGGAAAGGTAGGGGAATACCCCCAAAACCACATTATGACATTTCATTTATTGTACTCATCAAACAACATTGTAGATGACTCGATCAAACTGATATTATTCCAACACACACTCACAAGTGTTGCAGCAAAGTGGTACATCAAACTCCCTCAAGCCTCTTACCTTGATTTCAATTCATTGGCTTTCATGTTCCTTCAATATCTCCAACTTCCTTCAATATGCCTTCAAATATGATGAAGGCATGGAAATCGTGTTATCTTGTCATCAAAATACCACTACTCACATCACCAACCACATCCATGAATAGAGATGACGACATAGCCTATGCAAGATTCATCTTGACAACAGGACCTTCCTTGATTGGTTCTTAAAAACATTTCTACCACCCATAGCAAAGGACATCACCTATGAATGTCCCCAATCTGAGGAAGTGGCCATTTTAAAGGCCCAACAATTCAATCTAATTTTCACTTAGTCTGGATACCTATACACCATAATACCATACACTCCTCGTGCCGGCACCTCTCATCGTGATGCGTCGGAGGTATCCCACCCTGCGGATGTTGTCATCGATTTTGACTCCCAATACCCACAGTACTATGAGGCACCCCCTGTGATGCCACCTCACCCAAGAAACACCCCTAGTGGTGCACAACCACACCAAATGCCTTATTATTACAGGATGATGGCTCAGTCCGGAGCCACAACCTCCTACACACAACCCGCACCAAGTCAGCACACTTAGGTGCCAACCTGGCCGGCACAACTGTATTCAGGACCAATGCTTGAATTTGTAGCCCCTCTAGCTCCTCCAACCTACTATGCACCACCTATGTAAGACACTCTATCTCCTCCAACTTCCTTAGGACAACTTTTTGCATAGTAAAACCTTCCCAACCAACCCTCCCCCAATAACCAATAGGGGAAGGGTAAGAAAAACTGATCTAGAAATCAAGGTAACAACCAAACACAAGGAGGCAAATAACAACCTAATCCTCCTAACAACAACGATGCTAAACCACTAGCACAAAACCCCCAACAACCTAAACACTGGGACAAACTGTTCCATTACGTACTATTCATCTGTGTAAATTATGCAACGTGTACAGTCACTAGACTCATGAATGCCCACATATGGTCCGCATCAAGAAGTTTCTCCAGAATGAAGCTCTATGGGACACTAATGCGGCAACACATAGGCTCAACCCAACCCAACACCACTAGTTCCTCCACCTATGGTGCTCCAAAAAATGCTACAACTCCAAGGAATGGTTGCGATTGCACCCCTGCCCCCACCTGCTCCTATGGCACCTGCCACGACTCAACATACGGAGACTGGTATCCATCACCTTATGACACTATTAACTGAAGAGGTGAACCTCTAGAATAGACGTAACCAGTATGTATCCACCATGGACACCACTAAGCCATCAGTAACATCCACCTATGGAACTGCCAACATTCCCCTCCACTTTCCCTCACCCCTACCAATGGGGTGGCT
Source organism: Pseudotsuga menziesii (assembly GCA_001517045.1). Lineage (NCBI taxonomy): Eukaryota > Viridiplantae > Streptophyta > Pinopsida > Pinales > Pinaceae > Pseudotsuga > Pseudotsuga menziesii. Next base: position 79,460 of record LPNX010612776.1, read on the forward strand.
AGTAGTCCATGGTTTCCCATGTGACATATCGCCAACAATGAAACTACTAGAGATGCATTGAATTATAGTATCGTTGATTACTTAGCTTAGTCACCTATAGCCATGTTCGCTCTTGAGGTCCTCAAAATGTTCCCGTTGTAGCAGAAAGCATTTTCATCTGCACTTGGTGTCATGGATCCCTCTGGTTCTAGATTGATCACATTCAATTTCGATCAAAGTGAGCCAAGAATGCCTTCCACCATCACTTTCCATATTTCGGTGTCCATTCATAATTTGGTCATAGATCATTTTATTGTTGACAAAGGGGTGTCTAGCTATGTCATGTCGACATTCATCTAGCAGAAACTTAGGTCCCCTACCCTCCAACCATCCACCACTGCCCTGCATGCCTATGATGGTCGCTCCACCAAATCCCAAGGAATTCTTCTGAATGTCCCTATACCATTATCCGGTAAGATGGTTTTGATCAACATAGATTTTTTCAACACTCAGCTTTATTATAACTGCATTGTCAGCGTAGTTACATGTATACCATGAGAGTCATCGCATCCACTGTCTTTCACCTTCTCATGTTCCCCCATGATGGGAAGATCATGAAGGTGGAACAATTAACTTACTACGATCTACAAGGGCTGGTTAGACCACACCATGTCATGCCTATCATTTACTCTATCGACAACATCACCATTCCTTTTTTGTCATCTGTAGGCCCAAGATTGTTCACTGACACATATCTAATGGCCTCCTTCCCATCTTTACCGCCAACACCAGAGCCAATTGACATAGCATATTTATCTGTTCTCTCATCTAGCACTAGTCCACCCGCACCCAAACCGCAACCACATCCTCCAATGCAATCACCAAGGAATTATTGGGGATTGCTCCTAGTCCATACAATACCCTTCCTTTTCCACCCATCTGGCATTGTGAGTAAACCTTTCATGGCTACTTTAAATCTACCGAATTTTACGCTAGGGATTCCAGTGTGGTACCTTGAACCGCCCACTCCGCCTCCAACACCACAGGTTGTGCTGACCCTCGTCGAGCCTATTGACACGACATCATGCCCTCCTTTTGGCCCACCAAAAACACCTTTAGTTACTACATCAGCCCCACCTCCTCCAAAGTGAACTTGGGGTAAAACCACCAAAGCAGCTGCAACTGCTGAGCCTCAGCCAAACCCACCTAGCACTTTATGCAATGTCCATGGACATGCCACCCAAAACTTCCCAGAGATATCTACATTGTGCATGCACATATATTCCATGGATACAATTGCATTCCTTCTAGTAGTTGATGTCTCAGCTCCACTAGCAGCAAAGAATAGGTCCTTAAGGACCAACCATTCATGCATGATTTGCAGTGTCTACAACCATTATTCGCACCATTTCTCACAATTGTCCGGCTATTGGTCTATCCTTCAAGATATTCAGAAGCACTCTCATGATTCTACGATCGCTATCATCGAGGAAATCCAGCCGTCTGTTTCCTCCTTAAACACCACAACCATTTACATGGTTTCCACGTCCACCGACACTTCCATCTCTATGACCATCGATGATCCCTCTGATCTATTCGATCATTGTTTCAGCAACAACGAGGAGATACTTGAAGCCTTGTCTACCCCTAAATACCCATCGAATGGAATCCACCATCGCTCATTCTTTATCCCGGAGAACTTTTCTCACCGCCAGATCAATATTTAGTGGAGACCAAGGACTTCATCCATGGTAAGGTGGATTGGTTCAAAAACCCTATACCTCCTCCCAATTCCTTTGAAGAAGAAAATATGGCCAAAATTTCACCCACAATTAAGGTCAATATCTCAACCAACTTGGACGTTGTTGAAGAAATCACACTCAGAGCATCATGCTCCCCTGAGGAAGTCGCTTCTTACAAAGCACTTTTTCAGAAGTTCCATGATATATTTTCTTGGTCCTACACCGACATGCCCGAATTGGATCCATCCATCGTGGAAAATAACATTGATATGTGGCCTGATGTGGTTCCTATGCATCAAAAACAATGACCCATTCACCTTTCAAAGGTCACCACAATCAAAGCCGAGATAGAGAAGTTGTGTACAATTGGATTTATCTACCCCATTGCATACACCACTTGGGTTTCGAATCTTGGTCCTGTGAATAAAAAATAGGGTACCATCTGTGTCTATATGGATTTCCACAATTTGAATTTGGCATGTCCTAATGACAACTTCCCAAATCCTTGTATTGATCAAATCATCATGCATGTGCCAGACATGAGTTATTTTTCTTCATGGATAGTTTCTCTGGATACAACCAAATTCAGATCCGAAAGGAAGATCGATACAAGACTGTTTTACAACCCCTTGGGGTATGTTTGCATATCAAGTGATGTCCTTTGGACTCAAAAAATATGGAGTCACTTTTTAGTGTGCCTGTTATCACCCAAAAATGGTTCACTACCTCATCTACCCCATTACATGGCTCATTTGTCCATTTTCCCACCATATTTCCATCAAAAAACCCATAAAACCATGCAAAAAGCCTCCAAAAGGCTTAAAATGCCTCCAAAAAGGCCATAAACCCCTTTTTTCCTCCAAAAATAGTAAAAAACCCTAAAAGGGAAGAAAAATATAAAATAATGAGGAAAAAGAGGAAAAAACCCTAAAAAGCTGAAACCCTAATTAGCAAACCCTAAAAAGCTGAAACCCTAATCAGCAAACCCTAAACCTAAAACCGCATGGTTTCCAATTATAAATAAGTGATGGAGACACCTTATTTCATATCCACAATCACAAGTATCCTGCCTCTGCCAAAATTGCTCGTGAAACCCTAGCTCACCATTGAAGCTACTTTCACCGTGAGAGCCCCTTTTGGCCCATTTCCACCATTGGAGAAAGAGAAGAAGCAGCTTGAAGCTCGGAGCCACCGACATCGGACCAGCGCAACGGACTTCACCAACCTCCACATCGGAGGTAACATCAATAAAGATCATTATTTACTATTTACTGTTTTTTGCTTCATGTTATTTACTTTCTACTGTTTTGCTTAATCAACTTGTTTAAATTTAGGTTTTTATTTCAGTTATAGCTTTTAATTCAAATATCATTGAACTGCTACTAAGGAATCCATTGTCCTTAGTAGGTACTCATTCATACAAGCTAGGGCCAAAACCCTAGCAACAGTTTTGGCGACTCCGCTGGATTTTTTCTTTATTTTATTTTCCGTTTTGTCTTTTCGGCTGTCGTTTTCGGTCGCCGTAAACCACCGTTTTTTCTCCATTTGCCGCGGTCCGACCACGCCTTTTTTCCAGAAATCCGTGATCCGATCGCACCTATTTTTTTTCAAACCCGCGGTCCGCCCGCGACTCTTCAGCCCCTACATGCGACTCGACCGCGACTGTTGCCTTTAAACCCGCGATCCGACTGCCGCTGTTATCCAAAAACCTGCGATCTGATCGCGACTGTTGCCTTCAAACCCGTGATCCGACCGCCACTTTTATCTAAAAACCTGCGAACTGATCGCGACTGTTTCCTTCAAACCCGCGATCTGACTGCCGCTGTTAGCCAAAAACCTGTGACCTAATCGCAACTATTGCCTTCAAACCCGCGATCCGACCGCCGCTGTTATCCGAAAACATGCAATCTGCGCGTGACTTTTGCATTTAAACCCGCGGTCCGACCGCGTGATTTTTCCCCATACCCACGATCTGCGATTTGATTTTTGCACTCGTTGTCGCGCCGAAACCCAGTCACTTTGCTACCATATCTCCTGCAGCCCTACAGCCTTTCTGTCCCATGTTTACAGAATTGTTTACAAAATTTTAGCATTGTTTATGCAGAATTATTTCCGCATTATTTATTCAGATAAATTTTTGCATGGTATAAATTGCTTCATTCAATTATATTGTTATTTCGGAAGTTGCCCTGGCACTTCTCTTTTTGGGTTCATAACCTCACCAGCACACAATCTGTCACCTAAATCAAGTGAGACTTAAAAAACTACTTAACTCAACCAACATTCTAACCCCACTTGGGGAACACAAAATAATTTTTGTAGTTAGGTAGGATCAAGGGGATAGGCTTCCAATAACGCCCCTTGGTTATTTACACTTGAGACATAGTTTTTGTCCTATAGGGAACCAAAATCCCTTAGTATTTCTTGACACGGTCACAACCAGATTATCAGAAGGCCTCTCCCTTAGGAGGGTTGAAGTCGTGAGATTGGTTCCGGAGGTCTGAGTGGAATACCGAACTCCATTCAGTAACTGAAGGGCTACCTTTCGCAGTTCTCGGAATATCCCTATATAGGGAATATTGTGGTTAAAGGACCAAGTGGCAGATTTACCTTTCTGAACGTGTCATGAACGGGGTATCTTAGTTACCATTTTTCTAGGATTTGACTACCCGGTGTCCCTCCTGGTAGGGGGATACTTTAGCCACTTGGCTTTCCTATCCATATTGTCTGAATTGGATTTCATCACCTTGCAGAGGATATGTCTAGTTGATTCATAATACTACTAGTTAGGTGTTTGCATGCTCCCTTACCTCCTTTTGGTCTAGTGAGTCCACCATTTTCTATTTTTAGCAAACCTGTTGCTTGTTGGTATTCTGACCATTTTTGTTGACACTCCGCCTATTTGTAGCACAGCTGTTACAGTGGGCATTTTGAGTTGATTGTTGGCCTGAGTGCCCTATTTTTTGAGCTCTCCTTCTGCACACTAGGTTGCATTAGGGTTTTTTGAGCATTTTTGTAGTTACCTCAACTCATAGAGATTTGACATCATTTATCACCATTGCTTCCCCGAGACATTCTCGGCGCCTTAGAGGCGAGCCCCCACAGCACGGATCACTTGATACCACTCGTCGTAGATCTCGAGCCTTGTCACTTGACTCCACTCGTCAGCGGCATAGGACTCCGTCACCAGATTCTGACGCCCCTACTAGCCCCATGGCTGGCATGAATCCCACTCCCTTCATAGGAGGGACCGTTGGTGGCACATCCATCACTCCACCAGTTACATGCCTACCAAGCTCCCCTCTGACATCCCTAAGTTCGAGGGTAAGGCAGGTGAGGACCCACAGAACCATATCATGTCCTTCCATCTATGGTGTTCCTCAAATTCCATAGTAAACGACTCCATTCGCCTTCGTTTATTACAGTGCACTTTCACTGGCTCTGCTGCCAAATGGTATATCGAGATGCCCCATGGAACCCATGCCACCTTTACGTCCCTGGCCTCGACCTTCCTACAGTTCTTCCAGTTACCTGTCCGCTATGACGTGGGCATGGAGATCCTCCTATCTTGCCGGCAGAACACGGCTACCCATATCACAGACCACATTCACGAATGGCGGCGACGCCGTAGCCTATGCAAAATCAAGTTAGATGACCGGATCTTCCTAGATTGGTTCCTTAAATCCCTCCTTCCACTCATTGCTAAGGATGTGGCAGCCGAAAGACCCCAGTCGGAGGAAGAGGCTATACTTAAAGCCCAGCAGTTCGATCTCATTTACGCCCAGTCAGGTTATCTTTATACCATCATACCTGACGCCCCTCGCGGCGATCCCTCCCAGCACAATGCGCCAAGGGCATCCCATGCTGCCGACGGCATCATTGGCCGTCTCTATTCGCAGCCTCAGCCATTTTCCATAGCCCGTCCTCCCCCTGGCCCTGAAACTTCGCGGTCTACATCACAGTCCGGAGCAACCAACTCGTATGCTCAAATGCCACATCAACACCATTCCCATGGACCCTCCTGTCCACCTCAGTGTTTCAGCCATATGACTCCCGCTTACGCCCCCCCGATCGCACCTCAGCCCTACTATCATCAGCAAGCTGCACCAGCTCTTGCACCACCACAAGCTCAACCTCATTATTATCAGCCACAGCCAGCCCCTGCGGTAAACCCACAACTCGCTCCACAGCACTACCAACAACCTCCTCAAGTAGCTGCACCAATGCAGCCTCCACCTCCATATTATCCACCGCAGCCCGCTCCCACACCTGCGCAAACTCAGAATCCACCTACTACCCAAGGGCAGGTTTACGCCCAAGAAAACCCGCCGCAAAACCAGAACAACCAACGCAACCAGGGCCAACAAAACCGAGGCAGAGGCCGCAACCGTGGGAACAACCAACAGACCGAGCAAGCTGGTCAACACCCTAATCCCCCTGCTAACAATAATGCGGCCCCTACCAACCAAAACCCTGATCGCCCGCCCAAAAAGGCTAAAAACCCTAATTTGCGAACCAACTATCCTTGTTCTGTTTGCGGGGTCTATGGCCACTACACACATTTTTTTCCACTTATGGAGCGAGTTCAACAACTTTTGGCTACTGATAGACTACGCCAAGGACAGGCAGCTCCTCAAGCACCACCCAATCCCCCACAACCTCAGCAGCCACCTTTGCTGCTCCAAAACCCCTTACCAAACCAAGGCTTAGTGAACACTGAACCATTGGCTCCACCTCTAGCTAATGCGCCCATCCAACAAATCACTTACGCGGCTCCTGATCAACCCATATTTGACTCAGGTACCCACCATTTGTTGATGATGTCCTCCGATGAGGTCAAACTCCAGACTCGACGGAACCAATATGGCTCCACCCCGGAAGCCCCTCCTGCCAATAACCCCGCTAACGCTCATCCCACTGATCAAGCATTACGTATACCTCCACCTCCACTAGATGGAGCTCCCAAAACAGTCCGTTTTCCACTTCGCCGTCTCAACAACAACCCCAATGTGCGGGCTGCGTCTAACTACAGCATTGTCGATGATTTAGCCCAATCCCTCACAGCCATGTCTGCGTTAGAAGTCTTAAAAAACTGCCCTTCGCAGCGTAAGACTTTACTCTCGGCCATTGGAGCTATTGATCCGAATGATTCACAGTTAATGGCATTTGATTTGGACCAATCCGAACCCCGCCTGCCTTCCAATTTATCATTCCAATTTTTTGTCTCCATACGGAATTTTGTCATCCATCGATGCATTATTGATGAAGGTGCCTCTACATGTGTCATGCCCACCTCCATCTGGCAGAAAATGGGATCCCCCCCTCTCCAATAGTCCTCTACTGCGTTGCGAGCCTATGACGGCCGTTCAGCTCAGACACAAGGCCTATTAACCAATGTCCCCCTCCAGTTGGCTGGCAAAACCGTCCTAATCAACATCGAGGTTATCAATGCACAGCTTGATTATAACCTTTTACTTGGCCGCAGCTACATGTATGCCATGCGGGCAGTCGCTTCTACCGTTTTTCATATCATGATGTTCCCCTATGAGGGACGCGTGGTCACGGTTGACCAACTTACTTACCACGATCCCAATGCCCCTGCAGCGCCCGAAAATGTTCTCCCCATGGTAGAACAACCTATCTCAGGTGCCACCAACACAGTCGTTTCTTCTATAGGGCCCGTGCTCCCCATGGTTGAACTACCTATTTCGGATGCCACCACCTCATTCGTGTCTTCAGTAGGTCCCGGTGTTTACTCAGATGCACCAATGATCTCAACCTTCCCATCTATTCCACCCCCATCTCCTACCACCGAAGTATCCGATCTATGCACCATGTCCCACATCACGCGGACTCTTACTAATCAAACACCTTTATTGCCTAAACCCCCTTTGGTACCTAGTCACATTGGTACTACGCCCATTCATACTATTCCTTTCCTCTTCCCTCCCTCAGGAGTGACTAGCGCCCCGGTCATGGCTACCCTCAACCTCCCCGGTTTAACCTTGGGATTACCCGTTTGGTATTTTTCACCTCCCGTTCATCCCCCGACACCATATGTCGTCCTGCAACTGGTGCAACCCATCATCACTACTAATCAACCACCTCCCGGTGTCGCTACCCCGTCGCCCTCCGCAAAACCTCCCCCTCCTCTCACCAAACCCATTGGGGGCAGAGGCCCCCAACCTTACACCGCTGTCCCACCTGCTAAGATAGTAAAAAACCCCCCTGTGTTTCGTGCTCCTCCCAAATGCGCGCTATGCGATGAGTTGGGCCATGCGACTCACCTATGTCCTCAGTTACCTGCATTAAAGAAGTACATGCAAATGCTCGACGACGACCCCACCATCCCGGTTGTCCATCTAGATCCAACCCCTACGCCTCGCGACAAGTCCCTGTGCACTAACCACTCCTATGCCTTATACGATGTTTACAGGCATTACTCCCATCACTATCCCGATCTCCCCTAGTACAGGCTAGCTCTCTTTGATATGAACAATCCGGAACTTGAGACGGCACCACTCATTATTGAGGAAATCCATTCCCCGGTCTCTTCCCCTTCCGAAGAGGTTAATACCACTCTCTTTGAGATAAACAATCTGGATCTCGAGATGGCCCGCCTCACCATTAAGGAAATCCATTTCCCGGTCTCTCCCCCTTCCGGAATGGTCAATCCTGTTCTTTTTGAGATGAACCATTTAGATCTTGAAAAGACATCACCCACCATTGTAGAGATCCACCCCCCAAACTCTCCCTCTTTCGAAGAGATCAATACCATATATATGATCTCTTCCGTCACTACACCCCCGTCAATCGATTTGAGGAATCAAACATTCCGTACAGATGAAGAAATTCTTGAAGCTCTCACTACCCCAGATTATCCCTGGGATGACATCCACGGTCGTTCCTACTTCCTCCCAGATGAATCTTCCTCTAAAACTGCTACCCAATTTACAGTCGAGTCCAAAGACTTCCTACCCCCCAAGGTTGACTGGTTCAAGGACCCGATTCCTACTCCTGACACCTTCGAAGAGGGTAACATGGCCAACATCTCACCTGTCATCAAAATTGATATCGCTGCCCCCAGAGGCACCCCCGAACTCATCGCTTTAGGAGCATCTTGCACTGAGCAGGAGATCGAGGAATACAAAACACTCTTCAAAGAATTCCGTGATGTATTTTCCTAGTCCTATACCGAAATGCCTGGTCTTGACCCTGCCATTATAGAGCACCACATCGACACATGGCCTGACGTACCCCCCGTTTGTCAGAAACAGCGTCCCATTCATCTCTAGCTACAATTTTGGAATCAGCACGACGAGACCGTCACGATGGTCACCTCGTAGCATTATTTTTTCTACGTCATTTTTTGCCCATTTTTTTGGACACCACTAGTCACCTCGGTTTACGTGCCACTTCGACCGTTCTCCGTTTTTTCACACTGTTGATATCGCTGGATTCATTTTTCCGCGCTCGTGATGATGCTTGAGATCATTTCTCGCTCTCACTTGGCACAATTTCAACATTGTGCCCCGACACCTTGTTGCCTCAGTTTACGCGCCACTTCGACCGCTCTCCGTTTTTAACACTTTTTATATAGCCGGATTCATTTTTCCGAGCTTGTGATGATGCTTGAGATCATTTCTCGCTCTCACTTGGTACAATTTCAACATTGCGTCCCTACACCTTGCCGCATCAATTTGCGCACCACATCGGTCGTCATCAGATTATTTCACACTTTTTACATGAGCCATCCACTCCTGTCATACCGCAAATGTTTCGTTATTTTTCCACCATTCATTCACCCTGCAAGGAGGCCCACCAGTGTTCCCCCCCACCCTCAGTCTTGGTCATCATAAATGTTCCCTGATCGAACACTTCCTCCTTTCCTGGCCATTAATTCAGAGTCTTCTTATTTGCTTTCAGACTCCTTAAAATTGAAAGCAACCACGAGCATGTACTGTCCTGGGCTCGTAAAATCCACATGAAAGTACCATTCAATAACTTCAGAGTCTTCTTATTTGCTTTCAGACTCCTTAAAATTGAAAGCAACCACGAGCATGTACTGTCCTGGGCTCGTAAAATCCACATGAAAGTACCATTCAATAACTTCAGAGTCTTCTTATTTGCTTTCAGACTCCTTAAAATTGAAAGCAACCATGAGCATGTACTGTCCTAGGCTCGTAAAATCCACATGACAGTACCATTTTATATCAACACTTCTTCTAGTTCCCCAACCCATGGAGAAGTCCCCCCGCGCCTCTTGGCGCTATGATCAATCCTCTCGGCAGCACCCCAGATAAGGTCGCCTTTGTTCAGAGTATTCTGCAGTCTCCCATCATTTTACCATAGTTTCAGTCTACCTCAGCCCAGTCACCCTCAGATCCTATATAGCTATGATCCCTTTACCCCCGGTCAGTTTCATATGCTGCCCGATCATCCCCACCATCATACTCTAAACAACGGAAGTTTGAGTCCACCCACTCTACTTGCCCAGTTAGTCCCACCAGTTTATCACTCTTGCCATCAGTACTATCACAGTTCGGTTTTTCACCTCATGATCCTGTCAAGGAAACATCATTGCCGTGACAGTTGCCGGTCTCCCTCTGTCGACGACAACTTCTTTATTCCAGAAGATAGACCTAGAGGTCCCTGCGCCTTGGACACATCACCATCCGTGGTGCGTGCCTACAGACCATTTCGGGAGGAATCATTATTGCCTCTCCGAATGGTTGTTTCTCACATGTTCGACTTCAACACATTGATCGCATCGTTGAGAATCACGCAGGATTCATATCCAGTCCATGATTTGTCGAAGACCCCGGATTTCCCCCGACTCTAGCACATTGGTGAGTCACTTCGGAACGCCCAGTTATATGTTCCCGTGGATGTCTGGGCTGCGTTGGCGATTGTATTCAAAAGCCATTCAGTTCTATGCTTCTTTGAGTACCCAGTTCAGTTCCAGATCAGTGTACCATTATGAGTGTGACCCTTGTCACTCTGATCCAGCAACACATCAGTTCCTTCAGAACCACATTCAGTAGCACTGCTGCCATTCCAGTGTATCCGTTTTTCAGCTCAGACATGGTCAGCTCAGCAGTATGTTCCATATTTGTGTCCCTTCCGGACCCTCATGATATGCACAGTGATTATCTACTACAGGTCCTTCATTTTGGGCCTCACAAGTGATTTTTATGTATCTTGATACGAGCATGGGAATGCTCGCCTCGTCCATCTATTGAGATTCTTCCTCATTCAGTATTTGAGGACATGTATATGTTAAGGTCCCCATATTTTGGACCTCATTGTTATTACTATGCTATATCCTGATACGAGCATGGGAATGCCCGCCTCGTTCAGATGATCAGATGATTCCTCATCCATTATTGAGGTTATATACTTTTCAGTCCTTGCAGGTGGTTCGAGATCGGTGTTCCGGACTTCAGCTGATTCTTTCTCTTCTCCACACCCCAGGAAAACCAAATATGACTTATGATGTCCATCGACCATACGATGAGCTCCTGCCCTCGCACATCAGGGGGCAATCTGTTATCACCCAAAAATGGTTCACTACCTCATCTACCCCATTACATGGCTCATTTGTCCATTTTCCCACCATATTTCCATCAAAAAACCCATAAAACCATGCAAAAAGCCTCCAAAAGGCTTAAAATGTCTCCAAAAAGGCCATAAACCCCTTTTTTCCTCCAAAAATAGCAAAAAACCCTAAAAGGGAAGAAAAATATAAAATAATGAGGAAAAAGAGGAAAAAACCCTAAAAAGCTGAAACCCTAATCAGCAAACCCTAAAAAGCTGAAAGCCTAATCAGCAAACCCTAAACCTAAAACCGCATGGTTTCCAATTATAAATAAGTGATGGAGACACCTTATTTCATATCCACAATCACAAGTATCCTGCCTCTGCCAAAATTGCTCATGAAACCCTATCTCACCATTGAATCTACTTTCACCGTGAGAGCCCCTTTTGGCCCATTTCCACCATTGGAGAAAGAGAAGAAGCAGCTTGAAGCTCGGAGCCACCGACATTGGACCAGCGCAACGGACTTCACCAACCTTCACATCGGAGGTAACATCAATAAAGATCATTATTTACTATTTACTGTTTTTTGCTTCATGTTATTTACTTTCTACTGTTTTGCTTAATCAACTTGTTTAAATTTAGGTTTTTATTTCAGTTATAGCTTTTAATTCAAATATCATTGAACTGCTACTAAGGAATCCATTGTCCTTAGTAGGTACTCATTCATACAAGCTAGGGACAAAACCCTAGCAACAGTGCCATGACATACTGCTTCCATGACTTTGTTCACATCATATTGGTCTATCTGGACAACCTCACCACCCGCTAACAGACGTGGTCAAAAAAATTAGACGACTTGGGACAAGTCTTCCTACGATGTTGTAAGTACAAAATCTGCTTGAAACCTCTCAAGTGCATCTTTTGTGTCCATGTGGGTCATCTTCTTGGGTTCATCATCTCCCACAAAGGGATTACGGTTGACCTTCTGAAAGTTCAAGCCATTCTCTATCTACCCTCACCACTAAGTTTGTGCCAATTTCGGAGCCTCCAAGGCAAGGCTAACTTCCTTCATCACTTCATACCGGAATATGCGACAAAATCCCATAGTTTCTTGCCTCTGCTTTGTACCAACATTCCATTTTTTTGGGATTAGCATGCTCAAGATGTGTTTGATGCATTAAAGCAAGCTATAGCTTCCGACCCATTACTATTGACACTTGACTTCACTAAGGACTTCATCCTCTATGTGTCTTCCTCCTTAAATGCCATCACATGTGTTTTGGTCTAGGACGATGATGCTCGTCAAGAGCATGTTATTTACTATGTTAGTCAGAAGCTAACTAGTCCCCCCCTATGATATTCATTTGAAGAAAAATTGGCCCTTGCCATCGTATTCTTAGTTCAAAATTTGTGCCATTACATTATCGCAAACCATACTCAAGTAGTGTCCAATTCCAACCCTATGCGGTACCTCTTGAGACCCCACCTCCTACAAGGTTGCATGGCCAAGTGGATTATCATCCTCAAGGAGTTTGACTTGGAATTTGTTGCTACCTAAAGCATCAAATATTTGGCACTAACTACACCGATGAAAGACCTGGCCCTGTTTCCTACATCATCACTGATTACGATCAACCTTCCAAACACATTTTTATTTGTCATTTCCTTAGAAGATCCTTGGTATGGGAGAATTATACTGTACCTGCACACCCAAAAGTTCGAGGCTCACTTAAACTGTGAAGACAAATGGCACATATTACACCAAGCTGCTTACCATATCCTTATTGGGGTTGTCCTGTACCATCGAGGCATCGATACCATATTACGTCATTGCCTCACCCATAACGAGGCTGAACAGATCGTCAATGAGTTTCACAATGGAGCTTGTGGTGGCCACTTCTCTAGTTTGGTGACTGCTCAGAATATTCTACGTGTCAGATATTGTTGGCCTTCCATTTTTTTTGATTGCATTAAGGTGGTTAAACACTACCACAACTATCAACTCTTTGCTCCAAAAGAAAGGAATCCCCCCGTTCCTTTACATCTCGTCGTCGTTGTTGGTCCCTTCTACAAGTGGGCAATCAATTTCATGACAATTAATCCTCCCTTAGCTGGTGGCCACAAATACATTATTATGGCTATCGACTATTTCACCAAATGGGTCGAGGACATGCCCACATTCAATTACAAAGCTGAAACAACGACATGTTTTTCTTCAACCACGTCATTTCACATTTTGGTGTTCCCCAATAGATAGTCTCAGACCATGGTAGTCACTTTGAATATGTTGTTTGGACACAACTTTTAAGCATGTTTAAATTTGAGCACCAGTACTCATCATCCTACTACCCTCATGGGAATGGGCAAGTGGAAGCTGTCAACAAAATCATTAAAACCATACTCCAATGGATGGTAGGTAACCACAAAACTAATTGGCACCACATTTTATTTTCTACCATCTGGGCCTACAGCACGTCCATGAAGACCACCATCAGCTACACCCCTTTCCATTTGGTTCACGACATTGAATCGGTACTTCCCATTGAGTGCTAGATCCCATCGCTCCGTCTCTCCATAGAAATCCTTCCCGATACTTCGCCTCTAGAAGAGCATCTTATCCTACTTGAACAGACCAATGAGGAACGTCATGCTGCTCTCCAATCCATTGAAGTAGCTAAAACATGGTCTAAGTCACATTTTGACTCCCACGTTCACCCTTGCACCTTTAGAGAAGGCGACATGGTCCTTGTTTATGACCAATCTAATGACAAGTTAGGAAAAGGGAAGTTTGATTCAATTTGGTACTGACCTTATGTCTTCCACCATTTCCTTGGAAAGAGGGCATACACTCTAGTTGACTCTGATGGTCAAATTTTGAAGAATCCCCGCAACAGGCTCTACCTCAAGAGATTTTATGCCAAACATTACGACCACGAGTCACTTGTATTATGATTTTTTTTTACATCATTCAAAACACGAGTGTTACACTTTACTTCCTTTACTTCTCTAGATGGATCCTACCTTGCGTCACTGCACTGGATTTGCTGATGGAGCAAGCAGATGGTCTCTAAATATCGCCTTGAATCCATGGGTTATCTATTCCCCGTCACATGAGTTGATCCATATCGATGGAATGTGCGTTGGAATTTCTACCAAAAACTAGACTAAGTATGATGGTGTCACTGGTCTCTTGGCTGCTACCCTCTAGTTGGGTATTCATCACCTTGATGTCTTCTTAGACTCCTAGCTGCTTGTCTCCCAGTTGCACAACCGCTACCGGGTACATGATCCTTGCCTTTTTATAAATTTTCTCTACACTAAACACTTGGTTAGAAATTTTGAATCCATCGCATTCATACATGTTCCCAGAAACCTGAATAATGTATCAGACCAAATGGCTAACGATGTTCTAGAATGGTATATTCATCATCACATATAGGAAATCAAGAAACTACATCATGCATAACCATATGAAAATATGCATACATATGTAACATACATCATCTAGGCATTTTCATCATCATCATAACAAGACTCACATAAAACCATAAAAACTGCATCTGATGTGCATAAAAAAATACATATATATAGAATTTCATAAAGTTTTCAGTACAAAATGAGAAGCTCCACAAGCTTTCTTAGCTGAATATACATAGCAATACAAAAACACCTAGTGCACCACCGCACTAGGGGCAGCACCACTAGCTGCTAATTAGAGTCAGACACATCTACCTCCTCCTATCACTCGGTCTCCTCCTTAGAGTCCTCCTCCTCATTGGAGCTTTCATTGTCCTCCATCACTGCATCACCTTAGACCACTGCTCAAATGTACTCTACCGTGACTGCAATCCTCTTCATCATGAGGAATCCACTCATGAGGTGTGCAAAAGCAAGCAGCAATCATATCATCATCCAAGTGTTGGCAACCATCATTAGTAACACCCTCTAGCAGGCTCTCAATATCATGATGGAGTGACCGCAAGGTCCTCTGAGGGTCACAAGAAGGTGGATCCACCCCCTCCACCCTCTCCCTCCGTCTCTCATAGCCCGCGGGAGGTCATGGCCCAACATCTACACATACACAGAGTACATCATCAGTATCTGTCGTAAACATAAAACTGGCTACCACTAAGATATTGTACTATATATGAATGTAAACACATATAACATCATGTATATGTACCATCTGGTCCCCAGGTGTGGAAATTGAACCCAAGTGTTAGAACAATTACACTAACAAAAATTGCCAATTACACATGAAAATTACACACAAAGGAGACTGAATATGGAGCAGAACACTAATCTGTATTGAATAAGTGTACAATAGCCAACCTTGTGAAGTCATAGGCTGCCACAATAAATAATTACATGAGATATTTGAATGCATTGGGATTCCATTCGAATTAGTCAAAAGCAGGCTTACTAAATCTAAGCAAATCCCCCATAGGTGCATAAAGCAGCTTCCAAATCTGTCTAGGAGCTCACGAATTGGAAAAATCAATTAGGAAAGCTAATAGGTGATGGAAGGACAACTCATACATTCTTTTATTAGGAGAAAAGAGTGGAGGATTATGGGGACAAAAAACAAGTTAAATTCACCTAGTCAAACTTTCCCAATTGCCTTAAAAGTTAGTAAAAGCAGGCAATAAATCAAAAAAAGTAGATATGCACTAGGGAGGCCAGGAATAAAGCAAAATTGATTCCAAGAGGTTTCCCAAGTGCTCCATGACTCATTTTTACCAATTTTTACCATCTAGGACATGTGGAGGACAACTTGCATAGAGTGGAATATGGAAACTAGGCAAATAAGACAAAAATTGGATTAAAATAATGTCTAAGGTAGCTAACTATGGGTTGATTATTCTAACACCCCCCCTTAATCCTGACTTATGAGTAAAATATCAGAAAATAATAGGGCCTAGAAACAAGGCTTAGTCACCGTTTACATACTGTATGTCCATTTAAACAAGGAAAGAGGCAAAAACCCAGTGGAAAAAACCCCCCCTTAAACATGGACAGTAAAACAAAATTTCAAAATATTGTCATCAATCATGCTTCATAGCATGATCAGCAATCCCCAGCAGTGATTTGAGATTGCTGAATTTCTTCTCACAAAAAAAATTTGGTAAAGATGTCTGCTACTTGTTCTAAAGATGAACAAAAGAGTAGGTAAATGGTGTTATCATGCACAAGTTGTCTGATGTAGTGCATATGGATCTCAATGTGTTTGGTTCTCTATCTTTGAACTGGATCATTACAAATTTGAATGGTACTATGATTATCACAATATATAGTAGTTGAGTATTTTGATTCGAATCCACACTCACCAAGTAACCCCTGCAACCATAAACATTGAGTTGTTGCATTTACAACTCCTCTGTACTCTGCTTCTATAGATGAGAGTGCAATGGCACTATGTTTCTTGCTTGAACAGATGATTAGTCCTTTAGTAAGCATGAACACATATCCTGATGTTGACTTTTGATTTTTTTGGTCACCTACCCAGTCACTGTCAATAAACCCAATCAAATCAAGATCAGATTTAGCTTTGTAGAAGATCCCATGAGTCCTTGTTCCTTGAACAAAGTTAAGGATCCTTTTGGATGCTCTCCAATGGATCTCATGAGGCTGATCCATGTATCTTGAAGTCACACTTACTGCATAAGAAATATCAGGTCTAGTATGTGTAAGTTACAGCAAACACCCAATCAGTTGTCTATACAGTGTATTATTTACCATAGGTGAAGAATCTGCTTCTTCAAGCTTAACTCCTGAAAGGAAGGGAGTCTTGCTTGGTTTGCAATCTTTCATGTTGAAATTTTTCAGCAAATACAAAGCATACTTGTACTGATGTACTTTTATTACATGTTTGTTTTGAGCAATCTTGAGACCCAAGAATTGGCTCAATAACCCCAAATCAGTCATAGAAAATGCATGGTTCATTGCATCCTTCAAGGAGGCAATTTCATCCTTTGAGCTTCATATAATGATAAGGTCATCCACATACAATACAATAATCATCAAAGAACCATGAATCAGCTTCAAATAAACATTAGTATCATACTTGCATCAAACAAAACTCAATGACAACAGAAAGCCATCAATATTGGCATACCAAGCCCTGGGGGCTTGCTTAAGCCCATACAATGATTTCTTTAGCCTGCACATAATAGATGGATTAGTAAAAAAGAATTGAGGCTGCTGCATGTAAATACCTTCAGTAATATCTCCATTCAGGAAAGAACACTTCACATCCATGTGATGTACCTCCCACTACTTCGAAGCTGCAATGGCTAAGGCTAGCCTGATGGAGTCCATCTTTGCCACTGGTGGAAAGGTCTCATTGTAGTATATTCCATGTACCTATGAGTATCCCTTGGATACCAATATTACCTTATATTTCAAAGGTGAACCATCAGCAGAAAACTTAGTTTTGAAAATGCACTTACATTGAACTAGCTTCCTCCCTGGGGGAAGATCAACCAACTCCCAAGTGTTGTTCTTCTGGAGTGAGCTGAATTCTTCTTTCATGGTTGTTTTCCATATTGGATCATGTGTTGCATATTCATATGTCTGTGGGTCTGATTCAACCATAATATAGCATTTCTCTGCAAACAAAGGGTCTTTCATACATAGGGCACTCTCAAACTGAGATCTAGTCCTCCTAGAATCACTAAGATTTCCAGCTAGTTCCCCAGCTGCATGAATGGTTTTTGATGCCCATTTTGGTCCCGTAGGACTGTTAGGATCTGCAATTAAATCATAATTATCAGACATATCAGAATCAGCAAACTCATTTATCTCTTCACTTACATTCAGTGGTTCTGGTGGTGAAGAAGACTCTCCAACTTCAACTGCTGCTAAAGGCTCTTCTTGGAACTGAACACTCCTTTCAATGAAGGATTTGTTTGTGCTCAAATTGATCAGCTTGTACCCTTTTGAATCTTCATAGTACCCAAAAAATAGACATTCTTGGCTTTGGGGCTGCAAATCCTTCCTCTTTTCTGTTGGAATTCTATCCCAAGCCCTTGAGCCAAAAATCCTGAAATGGGTCACATCTGGCTTGTGCCCACTCCATGCTTCGAAAGGAGTCATACCATCAAGTTGTTTATGAGGCACCCTATTCTGGATATAGGCTGCATAGCTTTGGCCCAAAAATTTGGTGGCAAAGTTTTAGCCTCCATCATGCAGGTTTCCATCTCTTTCAGTGATCTGTTCTTCCTCTCAGCAACACCATTTTGTTGTGGTGTGTAAGGGATAGAATGTTGCATCTGAATGCCTGCATCTGCACAATATTGAATGAACTCAGACTTGATATACTCACCACCATTGTCAAATCTGAGGACTTTGAGTTTCCTCCCAGACTGGTTTTCAACCAAATCCTTAAAGACTTTGAAGAGGCCAAAAAAATCAGACTTATGCTTCAAGAAGTAAACCCAGCAGTACCTGGAAAAGTCATCTATGAATGTTAATGCATATTTGGATTGACTCATTGGAATATGAGGAAATGGGTCAGCAACATCACTATGGATCAAATCAAGAGGTGCAGGGGTTCTCTCATGAATAGCTTTCTCAAATTTATGCTCTGGGTGTTTTCCTAAGATGCAACCTTGACAGACTCCTTTGTGTTACCACCTAAGTTGTACTTAGTAGTTTTTTATCAAGTGATCCTAGTGAATCGGACAAGGATAAGAGTTGGGACTTCAGAAGACCTTTGGAAGTACTTCTGGGAAGTGCTTGTTGTATTATATCACATGTTCATACCCCATGGGGGAATTTTAATAAATGTTCTCACATGATAGTGTCTGTAAAAGTCTCAGTCTCTTAGACTTTATTTGTCAATCCGATCAGCCCAGGGTGTTTTTTCTCTTGGTTAATATTGGTTGTTGAATAAACGACTGATAATTTCTGAGTTTTTCACTCCATACCTCCAAAGTTTGGGTGGTCATCTTGGAATTTAGGCCTATTGGGGTAATTAGAGTCTATGTGTCAATGTATAAACATGCTAGACATCATGGTCGAGTCATATGAACATGTCGAAGTCCCCCCTAGGTTTTTTCAATTTTTCAATTTTTTATTTTTTTCAGTGTTTTTTATTAAAATTTAATTTTTCCAAAACTTAGGCTATTTTTTAACAGTTTAATTGGAAAATTTGATTTTGTAATAAAAGTGGGCCAAATAAACAATTTCAGTCATGTAGGTGCTCATTTTCAAGCTAAGAGCACCATGTAAACCCATGGATCCACTATTTCCTAGTTTTGAGTGATTTTCCATCACTCAGGTCAAAAAGCCCCAAAAATCAATTATTGATTATTTTAATTAATAAATTGATGAATAATGGAGCAAATCCAAAATCATATATCAGTGGATTCTCATCTGATTTGATTGAAATCAGTCAGATATGAACCAGATTGACTGGATCTGACAAATCCTTGACTGAAGGAGGCGATCAAATAAGATCCAGAGGTGATCTTTAGCAGTCTTTATGGGGAATTGCGCCCTCTCTCTCTCCTCCACACGTGTGGACTCTCCTGGATGCTCTGTGGACTGATGTGTCAGTTTATGGGTTGATGTGTCAGCTCAATCAACCCCCGGGTTGACAAGTAGGCTCAGTTCAGCTTCATATCTACATTGATTGACTCTCCATCAGCTGATTTGATCTGTCTCCTTGGGATTTGTGCCCCCCTGGGCTGGATCTCTTGGTTTTTGTATAAATCAAAGCATAAGCCTCCTCTTCCAAGCTAGTTAGAGTTGGATTGAAGGGCTTGCTATTGTAATACTGTTGTAATCTTTTGATTGTTGAAATAAAGAAGCTTTGGAGGCCAAATGGTGTAATGCTCTCATATGTGTGGATTAAGCATTGACTTATAGCTATTGATGTTGCCGACTTTTCTCTCAAATTCTGCATCTGAAACCTGTCTGGCTTGAACGATTCAGCTGAATCAATAGGAGTATAGTTGGGAAAGTAAGGTTACTTGTTTTTCTTATATCTCATAGAATATATGATTAGAATATCTATATTATACATGTTTAATAAGTTTATTTGCATGTAATTCTTGTCTCTTTTTCATATATATATATCCAGATCTCATGAGGTGTCATGCGGGATTGTGTGTTTAGCTTTCAGGTAGCAAGGATTGGATGAGCTGTGGATCTAGTTTGACTCCACTGTACATCCAAAATCTTTGTGAAGACATTGCCCCTCTGTATTCCACTAACAAGTTTCCATTGCATATCTGCTTCAGCGACAAGCACTTCTCTTCTCCTTTTCCTCCTTCAAAATAATTTTTTTTTACATGGTTAATTTGTTCACAGCTTTGATATTTTTTAGATCTATTATATTAAATTAAATTCAACATATATCTATCTTCTCAAATCCCATAATCTAGATATTGTTCTTAAAAGGTTTCATAAGCATTCTAAATCTAGCTTTAGGGAAATCGTCCATTTTGCATGGAATTTTAAAGAGAATTTGTATCTTGCATGCATTATATTTCTATTTGATGTTATAAAAGATAAATCTAGAAATCAGTGCACATCATATTGGCTGCCTAAAATTCAAGCCAAGATCCCAAGGAAAGCTTGCTTTCCTTGGTTCCCTTTTTACCTTTTTTAACTAGTTTTTACTTAGCTTTTTTTTTTGGTTAAAAGTAAGCTGTCCCAAAGGTACTTTCAGAGTGCTTTTTGGAATATTTAATTCTAATATTATTTCTGGGTTTTAGCAAGTATAACATAAAATAGGAGGATCTGCTGTTTGAAAGTGACTTTTGGGCCTTCTGAATCCCCCCAAGGGTCTCCCTTTCTGACTGAAATCTTTAATTTTTGCACTTTGTAAGCTCTTGGTTTCATTCTATATAAGAATCAAGAGGCATCATATCAGTTTGCTGATATTGTAACTGGTGGTAATAAAAATAATTCTGAACAGTCTCTTTCGAGCCCATTCCCCATCCCCCTGGGGGGATTTGCGTCTGTGTCCTTTTTTTGCTTTTCATTCATTTTTTTTGCAATCTAGCGTAGTTATAAACTGTAGGGTAGTATACATTGATTTATTATCAATTCCATATTCCATATATAAGGTTTCAAAGTAATTTAATACTTATGCCACGACTTCCCGATTGACTCGAAAGGGGAAAGAGATGCATGGTAGGACTAATTAGAGAACCAGCAGTGTGTATCTTGGTTTTCTTTTCATCAACTATTTCTTCAACTTTAATAAAATTAACCCCTCCTTGATTCCCTTATTGAGATCCATTTGGATCGAAAGAGGTTCCTGGAGGGTTTTCTTTTTAACAAGAACACCCATCTCAAAATTTACTAAAATTGACAAGACTCCAGTGTGTATGCTCTACACTTGGTTGAGGTTCATTCGATCAGTCAAGCTATATCAAAAGCACTTGAGTGACTAGTATAATTAGGATTCACTCTCCCAAATTGACAAACCATCAGGTGAAAATCCAACACCTAGATCAAACCATTACGGTGGCAAAATACCCAAAGGAAGCGGGAGCTCTTGAAAAGTGACCTCAGGGCGTCGATCTCTGTCACACCCTAACGGGTGCATTATGACAATAGCCCTAGAGACTCCATTCAGCCCACCTATTCCTTGTGGGTAGCCATGAAGGTTTAGTTTTGGACATACTCCAAGTACTCTTGGGTATATCTGGAGTCCACCCCTTCACCTAATTTTAATCAACTCATATTTCACATTAACTTAAAACATACCAAGAGGCAATTGAAAAACATTCACTCCAAGCACATGCAAGTACATTGATTTTATTTTGACTCCATTTTAAGGCACTGGTTATTTTCTTGCTATATATATATATATTGTGTCTTAGCATTGTGCTTTCGTGCATTCATTTTGTATCTTGTCATCTATGGTTGTTTATCGTTAAATTTCAAACTCTTAAGTAACTCAGTTAGTTTAACATCACCATACTAAGTAATTATCCTTAGTAACTTAATAGGGTCTACCCCCCTTGGCTTCATTAGGAGTTGAGCCTAAACAGAGGATTCAAGAACAAGGTGACAGCCTTGACTCGAGACTTGCCCCCAAGGACACACCAAGTGGCTTGAAGATTTATGCCACGTGATCCAAGTGTGTGAAAGGCAGCAACACTTTGGAAAACTTAATCTTTGGTAACCCTATGACCATTTATTTTTCACTAAGATCAGAAAGATACTTATAGTTAACATGGCAAAAGCTTTCTTGCCTCATTAGCATGAATCAGAAGAGTAGAGGGGTTTGAGTAGGGCAGGAAATGTGAGAACATGTATACCTTTGAAGTGTGATTTGCAACTCCTTTTGCAATGACTTTACCACTTGAGATCTCTATGATCTCAACTTCATCAGGGGAGAATATGACCTTCTTTGGAGACCCTATGTGGGTCATCTGATACACTGACAAGAGGTTAGAGGTAAGACCTAGAACATACAATACATTGCTGAACTTACCATGCTCAAGATCAATCCTCCCTTTGCCCAAACTTTCAGTGAGAGAGTCATCTCCTAGTACTATTGGTGGACCTTTTGACATGTCAAGTGAGGTGAATTCCTCCTTGGTCAAAACCATATGTCTTGAAGCTCTAGAATCAATGATGAAACTAGGTGAGCTTGATGTGCCAGCAACGAATGCATGAACTCTCTCACTGTCTTCTGAACTTGATCCTCCTTCCCTCTTCTTTGAGCTATCAGGAAGGGAGATTCCATTATTCTCTAGGATTTGGGTCAGCATGAAAATTTTCTTCTTCATGTAGGAGATTTCAGGATGATTGCCCTTACTACAGTATGCACACTTGCTCATTTCTCCTTTGTTCTTTTTCTTTGGGGGTTTCTTCTTGGAACCTTGGGGCTCCTCTAGAGACTTGTTATTGTATCTCTTTTTCTCAGGTGGCTTTTTAGCTTTCTTCTTTCCTTTTTAATCCACCCTCAAATCTCTAGCAACTAGAGCTTGGTCTTTGGAAGGTTTGATGGTGCCCATCGTCACCAGTTTATCTTGTTCTTATGTGAGAGATTCCATGAACTCTGCAAGTTTAGGCATCTTCCAGGCTCGAGATGTCAACTTGGTGGCATGGAAGGTCAAAAAAAAAATTGCATAGTCAAGGCCAAGCTTCGAGAGTATGGCCAAAACCAGTTTCTCCTCCTTCTTTTCAATTCCACACTGTTTTAGCTGCAAGACAATGGATTTAAACTTGGAAAAGTAGAGTTACAGGGATTTGAAGCTGCTGGGACTCAAGGAGATCAATTCATTCTCAATTTGATGTCCTCTCATCTCATATGTTTTACCAAAAATCTCAACAATATTATCCCATACTTCATTTGGTGATGGAAAAGGAGGTCTCTGGATATGCTCAGACACAGGATACCATAGGCCTCATCCCTCCTGTTGTGCCATTTAATTTTCTCTGCAGCTATATTGGGCTCTACTTATATTACCATAGTCACTATATAGAGGCTTTTTTCTCTCAATAGTATCTCCATCTCTGCTTTCCATTCAAATAAATTAAATGGAGCAAGATGATCTTCTAAGATTGATCCATAGCTCAGAAATTGTCCCTTCAGTCAGCAGAATGCTCACAGTCAATGATGTTGAACCTGCAATAACAATATGGAAGGAGAGAAATTGATCTACAAAGTATCTAATACCATGTGGAAATTGAACCCAGGTGTTAGAACAATTACACTCACAAAAATTGCCAATTACACATGCAAATTACACACAAAAGGAGACTGAATATGGAGCAGAACACTAATCTGTATTGAATAAGTGTACAATAGCCAGACTTGTGAAGTCATAGGATGCCACAATAAATAATTACATGATATATTTGAATGCATTGGTATTCCATTCGAATTAGTCAAAAGTAGGCTTACTAAATCTATGAAAATCCCCCATAGGTGCATAAAGCAGCTTCCAAATCTGTCTAGGAGCTCACGAATTGGAAAAATCAATTAGGAAAGCTAATAGGTGATGGAAGGAAAAATCATACATGCTTTTATTAGGAGAAAAGAGTGGAGGATGATGGGGACAAAAAACAAGTTAACTTCACCTAGTCAAACTTTCCCAATTGCCTTAAAACTCTGTAAAAGTAGGCAATAAAGCAGAAAAAGCAGATATGTGCTAGGGAGGATAGGAATAAAGAAAAATTGATTCCAATAGGTTTCCAAAGTGCTCCATGACTTATTTTTAGCAAGTTTGACCATCTAGGACATGTGGAGGACAACTTTCATAGAGTGGAATATGGAAACTAGGCAAATAAGACAAAAATTGGATTAATTAATGTCTAAGGTAGCTAACTATGGGTTGACTATTCTAACACTAGGCCTATTTGAGAGGTTGAGGCCTCTCTCTGTATCCCATGTAGTCCATGTCTGCATATGGGTAGTCCTCAATGACAACTGGAAGCTAACTCCACTTCGTGAGAAGCTCTTGAGTAAAGAAATGGCCCACTAGGTCACCTCCCTCACATACCAATATCTCTCTCCATGGATGCATCCAAGGCTTCTGAGGCCCACCATCCTGCACTTCCAAGTGTGGTCAAAGGGTGGGCACTCTCTTGAAGAAGAAAGAGCAAAAAAGGAAGATAAATAGAAATCCCCTCCCATAGTCCTAGTATGGTTCAAAGCCCGTCAAACCATAGTCAGATACATCTAGGCCCACCCATAGTAGGTGCCCACCATCACATGCTCCACAATATGGAGCTACCCCCTGGAGATCTTGTGGGGCCTAGACGACCCCAATATCTACAGCACCATCGCTACAACCACCTGAGTCAAGAGGCTCTTATTCTTGCATATCAGAATATCCGACCCATGCACATAAGTAGGGGCATAATAGTGCCTCTCACAAATATCATCCAAAGTCTCCTCATGTGATAGCTTCGGCGTCGTATTGCCAATCACTCCCAGCATCACGAGCCTTATTAAAAAGTATACATCCTGCATCGTAATCTCCAAATGCTTCCCCTGAATGATGAAACACTCTACCCCAACATCCCAAAAATCCACCAAAATCTTGAGTAATAGTTACAAGGTCCTCATCAGGGCCACTTGCATAAACTTGAGCAATCCACATCGGGCTAACATATCCCGCACATCCACATTCCTCAGAGACCCCCTCTGTAAGTCTTTGTAATCTTGCTCCCTCAACACAGTTCGAGCAATCCTACACAAACAAACAAGTTTCCTATCAAGCATAGTCTCATAGGCAGAAAACTCATCCATGGATGAATTCATGCCTATTTATCCAAACTGTGCGACCCAAGTCACGGCTTTTGGCTAAACAGGTGTGACTCAGTCATGCTTTCTGGCCAAACCTGTGCGAACCAGGTTGGGACTATCTCCTCGACAGGTGTGACTGGGTCATGACTATTTAGACAGAAAATGTGATCCAGGTCACAACTTTTCCCTCAAAAGCGTGACAGGGCCCAGTCAAATCCTTTCAAGTTGGCATGGGTCCCTGGGTGAACTAAAAACAAAACTAAACCAGTGAAAATGACAGTTTGGACAAATTCTCTTGCGTACAAGTCGCAAATTAGAAATATATTGGTCAAAATGGAATAAATCAACAAAATAAATATGGGATCCTCCACTCCAACTCAGCACTGAACAGTAACAATGACACATGCCATGTGGTCCCCCCTATTTATAGGCCCCATTGGGTCTGTTTTTCTTGCAAGCACTGTAAAACCATCCAGAGTCCATTTGGGATGTTGTTTGCATCGTTGGATTTGGTTTTTCATCCTCTATATTTTAACGAGACCCTTGTCTCATTCTTTCTCCATAATGTTCCAGGACAATTTATGGAAGCCACCTTGATTTGCATGCCAACACATGAATCTCCATTATGGATTTTTTGTTAAGGTCTTTTTTAGCTCCTAAAAAAATGAAAAGATCGTCCAACACACTTTCTTCCTTTCTCACTTGTTAAAGTATTTTAAAGGTTGTATACATAGCCTCTTTTATCCTTTTTCAGATGACACAGACTATCAAGAAAAATACCACCTTGGCACACTCAATCCAAGAACATTTCCCATTACATCATTTTATGCATTCTTGGGCATTGGGACCAAAATCTATGAAAAAGCTCATCATAAGTTTTCTTTAAGCTCTTTTCCAACCTTCTCATCAAGAAAATATTACCGAGCAAACTTGGTTTCATTCATGCTCGTAAAAGTATTTAAATGATCGTCCAGTCAGTGCAAGTTTAACCTTTTTCAACCTGCTTGGACTACCAACGGTAAAGAAGTCTCATATCCCCTAAAAAGGGTGGGAAAGCTCTCCTATGTACACTTTTATCCCTTTTTAGATTCAAGAGACTATCAACAAAAAAGAGACCCCGCTGGACTCTTCTTCCTGTTTCAGACTCTCTAAAAATGAAAACAACATCAAGCATTGACTTTCTCGGCATCGCTAAAATCAGGGAGATCGTGTCACAATGGTGCCTTTAGGCGCCACCCAGTATACTACTGTTTGGCAGCATTCCCCCATTGGGTCACTTTTTTAAGATTATTTTGTGATGATTCTTCCTTGGATCCCCTGGATATCAATAGCCCAAGTTACCTCCCTCAGTATTTCCCATATGCAGTTACATTCTCGGTATTACAACTATGATCCCTCTCTTATGAGTAGTTTGATTTTCTACTAGTTCATCCTTGCCACCATTACTCTGAACAAAGGATGTTTGAGTCTCCCATGTTCCCCAGCCCCTGTTCCTCCATTCAGTGTGTCAGTCGCCGGATTTTCCAACATATTTGTTTACCCCCCTCACACTTCTAGTCAAGGAAACCTTATCGCCTTGGTTAGTTGCAGGTCTCCCTCTGTCGATGACAACACATCTATTCCATAGGATAGACCAAGATTTCCCTGTATCTTGGTTTCATTAACCTCATTGATGAGTTCCTTAGACCACTTGAGAGAAGTCATTAGTGCCTCTCGAGATGGTTGTGTCTCACGTGCTCGACTTCAAATGCATCATCGCACCATTGAGATTCATATAGGGTGTTGGTCCATACATTATTTGGCTGAAGAACTTGGTTGTCACCTAAATCTAGCACATTGGTGAGTCTATTACAGGACCCAAATAGGTTCATGTCCCTTGTGATTTTCGGGTTGCATTGGAAATAGTGTTCAAAAGCCCCGGTGCAGTGATTCTATATAGCTTCATGATTGATGCAGCATATTGTACCACAGATACTTTGACTCTTCATCAATGAGTCCTTATAGTTATGTAAAGTTATAGATCCAGCAGGACATCAGTTGTGAACATATCACATTCCACGAGAATTTCATGGGCCCTATGTATTAGTTCTTCATATCAATTTTGTATTCAGCCTCTCATTGATGCCACCACTATGTAACATCAGTTGTATATGATCAGCCCCTATATTTTGGATCTTTGATCCCATTATTTATTCATTTGACATTTTTATGAGCATGGGTATGCTCGCCTCATCCACATATATGTCACATATTCTTTGTATCTCACCCATTGACAGGAACCAACATTAATACAAAAACTAAAATCCATCATGTCTCGAGGGAGGAAGCACCACTTTTTCACAGGTCTCTCCACTATCCCAATGATCCTATGATATATGTCAGCCATATGATGAGCTCCTGCCCTCACACATTAGGGGGCAATCTGTTAATGCAAAAAAATGCTCAACTAGATCTACATGGACTAACCCATATACAGACATATTTTCCCTATCTTTTTCCCTCATTTTTGACCTCCATAACTATGTTTTATCATTATGCTCTCTCAAAAATCTCAAAAAATATCAAAAAGGGCCTAAAAAACCTCAAAAGGGCTTAAAACCCCCAAAAGGGGGCTTAAAACCCCTCAAAAGAGCTAAACACCCACAAAGGGGCTTAAAAATCCCAAAAAGGGATACAAATCCTAAATATGGCTTAAAACCGTAAATAGGGTTCGAAAAACCTAAAAGAGATTAAAAGAAAAGAAAACCTATAAAATAGTGTGGAGGTCTCCATCACAAGATTCGCCACTTATTCATTCGCCTATTTTTCTATTATTCATGAGTACAGTCAGAATCACTCCTCTCACAATACCCACATCATTTGCCAATCATTTCCATTGCCCCACCATCTCCCCACCTTCTGCATTGAGGCATCCTCGGTACTATCAATCCTGTGGAGAGGTGGTACCATCTAAGCTAGGGCACGGTGGGCCAATTTCAAATAAAAGAGAAGGTATAATTGCCCCATCTTGTTTATTTAATTTAGTATTTTTGCTTATTGTTTATTGTATTGTTAATCATTTGTTTGCAGCTTGTTTTTTGTCCATTTGAACTCTACCCTTATGTTGCTTTGATGGAAGGGAGGTTCCTTTACAGGTAGCTAAGTTAAAAACCCGGCTACATTGAGTGATAGGAAAATACAAGTTTAGTTCCTTTTTTTCATTCTCGGGTTGTGTATCAGCAGAAGGAGAAGCAAACTATGATGGATCAGGTATATATAAATATGAAGGATACATAAATCTTCCAGATGAGGTAGAACTCAATTTTTTGCTAGCATCCCTCAGAATTTGCTCGATATCTGGGACTCCTGGATGTAGAGGAGATGAAGGATTTTCCCTACTCCTAGCAATTTTAGGAGCCACAATTGCATTCCTTTAACAAAACAAGTGAAAATGTAGTCTATGAAATAATTCATTGATTATGTTCACCCTCCAAACTAGATCTATCAATGTTGAACCAAGGAAGAACTTCTATACTTCCTCCCTAGTATGGTATCCAAAAGATGATTGACCTAAAGTATGCCAACTAAACTACAGGGAAGTAGGGTTTAGGCACCTCATAATTTAAAGGTTGTGTTTTGTTCATTTTCAGATAACAATAAAAATCCAAGAATACAAAATCATGCATAGAGGAATAAATTATTTGAAAACATTAGATAATGTATATATAAGGACAGAATATAAAATAAAGAATAATTGTTCAAAGGATAAGAGATAGGTTCAAATCATAAATTATACAAAGAGGAAACAAATAGTTTTGCATTCACTGCATCATATAAAATTCAAGTGTTCAAAAATACATTTTAAACATATTTCTGCAATACTATTCACTTTCCTACATAGGAATTCATACACAAAACATCCATATAAATAAACAAGTGCATACAATAGTTCAAACAAAACCACAGAACATTAAAACAATATATAGTTTTAAACCTAGTTCCCATAGATAATAGAGTCATTCATTTCAGAAAAGAAGTCCTTATAGAGTCATATAAATGTCAAGAAAGAAAATTTTACAATATATAGAAGTCCTTATAGGTTACATGCATATGTTGACCCTCATGTGTCTCCCCTTGTTCAAATTTTTTTTTACAATATATAGAAAAAAGTAAAACCAAAACTATTGTTTCTAGATCCACTTTTTGGGGGATTGAACTTCCAAAAATAGAAAAGTATCAATCTTAAATATCTAATTAATTGACTATGACATGTGTCTAATATACACAAACTTAATCATCATATCAAAGTCTCCTAGTAGCTAGCCCATCCAATGTATGTGCCTTCTTTTGTAACTGGTTGTATTCCTTTTGGACTTGAGATACCCTTTCCTCAATCTCCTTTTCTCTGATAAGCTGAATGTTCTGTTCCTATTCTATCTTCCTCCTTTCAACTGCTTCTTCTATCACATGTGCCATATATGAATACTTTTTATTTATCTCTTGGATATCTTGTTTCAACATCTTGTTTACTTGCAACAAACTATCATTAATTTGATTTATATGCTCATTCTGAAGCTTAAATTGCTCAATCTCCTCAATCCGTTTATGTTTTTCAAATTCTTTCATAAAGATATATGAATCCTCACAAGTTTCATTTGCAGTACTGTTTTTATCCAGATTCACTTGTTCTTTTGAAGGTTCACCAGGTTCAAATTCAGCTGCAACTTTTCCTTTAAGATCTAAGATTATTGATGATGTATTCTCCTATAGGTTTTCTTCATCATTGTTATACCCAAATCTGTCACCATCATGTGATGAGATCCTTAACACCCTATGTTTTCCCTAAATCCCAAACTTTGAGTGAAAACTTGCTCTGGATATCTATTCTACATGAAAAAACCTAGCACCGTGCTTTCCCTTTAGCTGATGAGCAGTACCTTGTTCAGCATCGCCTGTGTCCTGATGCCACCACATATATACTGTGTTCTTGGAGCGGCTATCACCTAAAACCCTCTATCATAAGGGAACAAAAGTGGTACACTTGGTAAAAATGGAAAAAGAGAAGATTCTTGAGGCTTCTAGAACTTGAGCCTTGTGTCCTCCCTTATCCCTATCAATATGGGTTAGTTGGAGTCGAGATCCCCCTTGGTAGGATCTTAGAGCCACCTCACCCAAAATTCTCTCAACTATCCCTATCCATTGAGGCTTTTAAATACAAGCTCATATCCATAGTTGAGGGAGAGAACTGAATGGTAATGTAATGCTGTTGAATTGACTATCTATCCGAATCCATTAGAGAGCACAAGAGAGTAAGTTGGAGATATTGGGTATGAGGTGTTTGTCTTGTGGAGGATTTTTTCAACACTAAGGAAATGGTTGTAAGATTCTTCATTTATTTCTTAATTCAAAGTTGATTTCCATCCTACATATCTGTTTCATTGATCTCACATGTATATGTTACTAAATTCCTTAGTCACTAGTATGGATGTGTAAATAATGTTCTGGTAGCTTCAATGTTCTTGTTTGTTTGACATGTTTTGCAGGTACACAGGGTCATCATCAAAGAATTATTCCAGGTGTTTACAACATTTAAGGAAGGTCTTCATCCTTTCTCATTCACTTATTTGTTTTGGATCTGAACCATTCAGACCAGAGGAACAACTTCTGTCCATAGAAGGTACAATATTCTTGACAATAAATCTGGTGACTCCATTGGGGAAAGGATTCGTCTTGTTCATCCTCAGTTTTTGAAATACTCTTGTCGGAATCCAAGCTCCAACATCCTATCTTTGCAGTCAGATCTACATCTGATCTACTAAAACTTTTGGTTTGAAACCTTCAAATCTCTTCAGATCTGAGCCACCCAAAATTTCTATGCTCCGTATTGTGGTTGATTCATCTGTTTTTATGATATTTTTGGAATTTCTAACTTGATTTTTCTCTCTCCTACTATTCTGGGTGATTACATAGAACCATGCATGCACCTTTGGCAAGAGGTGGTTCCACTGCCTGATTCCAATGAGCAAGAAGCGGTTCTGCTTCAAAACTGCCTGTCAGCAGCTTCATCTGCGCGATGCCAGGTAGGCCCTGTTCCATACTTTGTATTTTTATTTTTGTGTGTTTTGATTGCAGTCGCTTTGATTGTTGTACTATTTCTGCATTCAAAGAGAGTTTATGTTTCTTGCATTGGATTTTGTGTTATTTTCTTTGCTTGAAACCTCTTGCTCTTTTCGGTAGATATTATTCATTGGAATTGGAAATATACATTTCATTTTCATGTGTAGGTTTCAGTTTTGTTTTGGACTTGTAATGTGTGAGTGATCCATGTTGTTTGAGTCTTTCTTTGCTTGGGTGATTCTTGTTTCCTTTTGCATGCTGATTTTTTCAGTGCTTGGTAGGAAATATTGGTTCTTCATTTCCTTGTCTGTTTCGAAGAGAAGTTTTAGTTTTCTCTCTCCTTTGCTTTATTCGCAAGCATTGTTGAGCAATTTTATTCTTGTTTTTTGCATGATTGTTTGAAATTCTAGATCTTACTTTCATTAAGAAGAAATATCTGTTTTCAGCTTTGTGAGCATTAGAGTTAGTTTTTTTTGGAAATGTTAGTGAAGTCATCTTTCCATCAAGTTTTTATGCATCTTTTCAAAGCATGAAAAGATAGGAAACATTTTTGGTTTATTTATGTTAGATGTTCTCTAGATCTATTTTTTATTTTTCTTTAAAGGTTGTTTGGGGTACATTGATATTTTACTTTTCGTTTGAAGAGACAGAATTGCATTTGCATTTGGGTGTGCATTTTGGAAAGAAATGTAAATATCTCTCCCTCTCTTAGGTAGCATTTCATTGAAGAGGAAAAATTACATTATCATATATATCGATGTGCATCTTCTTTAAATTCAAGTTTTCACTCCATGGTTCCACCTAAACGCACAAGATAAAATTCATGGTAGTACTAGGTTAAAACTTTTAGCAATCTGAGTGATAAGTTAGTGACATGTTCAGGCATTGTAAAATGTAGGAGTTGTAATTACTTTGTCCACACTACAACTTGGGACTCACACAGTTCTTCCATGTACCATCGGTATATATAACGGCCTTTCACGTACCCTTGAGGTATATAGAAAGGTACTTCATGTACTT
The DNA here is from genome assembly GCA_001517045.1 of Pseudotsuga menziesii. Classification (NCBI taxonomy): domain Eukaryota; kingdom Viridiplantae; phylum Streptophyta; class Pinopsida; order Pinales; family Pinaceae; genus Pseudotsuga; species Pseudotsuga menziesii. The sequence continues at coordinate 112,058 of LPNX010612776.1, forward strand.
GATTGTATATCAGAAGGCCCCTTGTGAACGGTTGTGCATTAGACATCACTACTACCAATTTTAGCTCCCACATACCTAGCGTATATCGAGATACCCTTTCAGGAATCCTCAAACCATTTGAGTTATCCTTTTGGCCTATCCTGTGAGGTTCCTGACTCTTATCCACTCCTTTCACATGTTTTCTTATTGCTTTTAGTTTGATTAGTACTTGCTGGTGTGTGGTAGTTATGGGGTTTTTAGAGATTTTAGAGATGGCATCTCCATCTAGGACTACCAATCAAGATATCCCTTTCTAAGGTGTACCTTTTGTATTCCCTCCAAGTGAAGGTATTGGTCCTCCCTTTATTGCCACTCTAAATCTTCCTGGGTTAACTATAGGATTACTGGACTAGCTATTTAATCTGGTTATTCCTATTACACCTAATGTCTCAAATTTCACCTCTCCTCTGAGAGAGGATCAACCTCAACCTAATCCCTCTCCTTCTCTACCAGTTATGGCTTCATCCCTTTCTTCTTCTTTGCTTGACCAAAGATCTACGGTTAGTAGTAATATGGATAAGAAGAAGAAGAAAGGGAAGGGTAAGAATAAGAAGGATAAGAAAGAGAAAACATAGAAACCATCTGCTCTCGATGGTTCTTGTTCTGAGAGAACGCCCTGAAAACCCAAGTTCCCTTGTAAGCTTGCAAGGGGGGCCACCTTCTTAAGGATTGTCCTAGTCTCTCCGGTGTACAAGACAAGTGGTCTAAAAATTCCAAACCATCTGTGTCATCAACCTCTGATCAACATGTTGATGATACTCCCTCAACCAGTGACCCATTGGTAAAAGGTTGTAAGGGTAATTTTTTGTATCCTTGTTTGATATGCAAGGCTATGCATCATACTTTTATTTGTCCAGGAATGGATGAAGCTTCGTGTTGGTTGGAAAATATTATTGACCATCAATAGGTGATTCCAACAAGTGATAGCAAGTTATCCCTCGATTCCTCGCTGGTTGACCAAGTGATCAATTCAGTTTTATCTATAATTGATCCCACTCTTCCTTCAGAGAGTGAAGTGGTCAAGTCAATGTCATTTGCACCCAATCCTACTCTTTCATCAGAGAGTGTTAAGACTGAATTAGTCTCTTTGGACAAATATTCATCTTGTTCTTCTCTTCCTGTAGAGAATGAACTAAAACCTGATGAATTTTTTATGCTTCATTTTGATTGTTCTTGAGAAGAGGAAATTTTGTCTATTTTGACAGAACCCTCTCCAAGTACTGAGGTTATTTCCTTTGACTGGAGTAACCTAACAGCGTCTCATCTTCATTCGAGTGTTCCTTTCCAGATAGTTGTGAATTTTACTACTAGGTGGATACTTCGCACTATTGTTGAGGAAGGGGCTTCTATTAACATTCTATCATCAACTGCTTGGAAAGATTTAGGTTCTCCTCAGATTGTGCCAGCCACCAATCAAATACTGGATTTTAATCGAATACCTACTGCACCTTGTTAAGAACCCATGTCAACCCCCCTCTTTGTTTTGTTGGTATATTTTGTCGGATGCATATGCTTTGTAAGTCATCCCATTAGTATGATGTATTATCCCACATTCATGGGGAGTAAGTAATAGTTGTTAAGTCGTCTAGTTAATAGGTTGCATTATCCCACATTCATGTGGAGTAATAGTTGATTAGATTAGACTTATTATATAAGTATGTGTTGAGGCTAATGAAAGCATTGAAGAGTTATTTTGTATTGATCTTGCTCAAAGGAGGTTTCCCCCTCGAAGTGGCTCGCGATCAATAAAATCTCTTTTGTGCTCCAATATTCCTGTTATATCATGCATTTTGATTATTCATTACAGGAGGTTCTCCACAGCTGGTATCAGAGCACTTTCTTAGGTTCGTTGGGTGGAATTTTAGGAAATGTTTTTTCTCTTTCGTGCTTCCTGGTGCTGTGAGACTTATAGTTGTTCTTCTTCTTGCAACTATATTATTCATCCGGATCAAGGATTAAACCCTATCTGCTTAACTGTGGGAAGTACTTGGGTATAGCCCTAAAAATCATTGAGAGGAGTACCGTCAGAACCCTGAATTAGCTATCCATTGAGAGGACCTTCCAAGTGAAAAGGGAAATGACCCCCACCATATTGACTAGATTCCCATCCGTGAGGAAAACCAAAGAGATGTCATTTTTGGCCAAGCGGTTAGCATTTTTACCTGCACCATGAACTGAGGGGTACTACCCCAATACTCAAGCCTGAGACAGCCTTGGTGGCCGAGTGACTACCTTTGAACCAATAGGAAGCCAAATATACCTAGGGTCCATATCTATTTATAGTTGATAATGTGCAGAATTTCAGAATTGTCACAGATCATTTACTCCATTTTCTGTTGATAAAACGCAGCTTCTAGCATAGCCACAGATCATCTTATAGCACTGCCATATATTCCTTGATTTAGCTTTGTTTCCCTTGAAATTTCAATGTCACCCCCATAATACCATTCTGCATATTCCTTCATTGAGGACCCTATCCCCAATTTCACTTCCTCAAGGCTGAAATTCAACATTTGTCTATTTTTAGAGTTTGTCATAACTTCTCTGATTCTCACCCGATCACCTTCAAATTTTTCCATGGTTTTTGTTTATCATTTCTTCTTCATTGTCCCTCTCGGACAAATTTTCCAATTCCTTCATCCCACCTCTGAAATTCACATTTTATTTTCTCCGGCACAGGTGACAACTGCTTATGGTTGTCACCTGTGCCAGAGAAAATAAACAAATGGAAGAAGAACTTACCACCATCAAGTCCAAACTTGAGGATCTAGATCAAAAATTTCTCAACGTCCATCTTCAGTATTCACCCATGAAAAACCGCTTCCAGCCTGAGTCTTCTACAGACACTGGGTTCTCATCGTTTAGCAACTTCCATGGGCCGAAGCTGGATTTTCCTCGCTTCGATGGTGATGATCTGACTGGATGGATTTATAGGGTAGAACAATATTCCAGTCTGCATAACACTTTTGATGTCAATAAATTTTCCCTTGCATCCTTTCATTTGGAACATCAAGCACTTCAATGGTTCTGTTGGTACATTAAGGCTCATGCAGAGCCAAACTGGACAGATTTTTTCCAACTCCTCTTGCAACGATTTGGTCCTAGTGCTTTTCATGACTTCACCAAAGCACTCACCAAAATTTTCCAAACTGGCACTATGCAAGAGTATCAAATAGAATTTGAGAAACTCACCAATCACACCAAGGGATTGCTTGATGCATTCTACCTTAGTTGTTTTATCAGTGGTCTGAAGGATGCAATCCATTCTGAGGTTAAAATGTTCTTCCCCAACACAATTATGGAAGCCCTCAAGTTGGATAAGCTAGTAGAGGACAATATCCAAGATCAAGAATGCTCCAAATAAACTCTTGTTCCATTCAAACCTATGGTTCCTCAAAGAACCCAAAATCCGCCATCTCCTAGAACCACTCCTATCAAGCATTTGTCTGAAGCAGAGATATAGGAACATCAAGAAAAAAGGTTTTCTCATAATTGTGATGAGAAATTCACCCAGGGACATAGATGTGTTGAGCAAAAGCTCTATCTCTTGGATGTGGATTCTCCACCCGCACCTGAAATTTTTTATGATGCTCAGGATCCCATAGATGATGATGGTGACATTCAACAACTTCTTGCTCCAAAGGACCAACCAGAGATATCTCTCCATGACTTAGCCAGATTCGCCACCCCACAAACCATGTGGGTCAGAGGGTTCTTCAAAAAAATCCCTCTTACAATAATCATTGATTCTGGTAGCACTCACAACCTCATTGACCCAAGGATCACCAAACAGGCTGATTGTTTCATCCATCCTTGCTCCAGCTTTGAATTCATGATTGCCAATGGGGGCACCTTAACTTGCAAAGGGAATTGTCGTAATGTGTGCATATCTATGGGGGATTATAACTTACGCTCCGACATGTTTACCTTTCCCTTAGGCTGATGCGATGTGGTTTTGGGCGCTCAATGGTTACATGCAGTTGGACCCATTTTATGGGATTTTGCTGAACTTTGGATGCAATTTTCAATCAATGGTACCAAACACACATTGCGGGGCTTACAACCAAGGTATCTCATCCTAATTAGTTTGCATTGCATGGAAAATATTCTTAATAAAAGTTCACATGGTGTCATTACTCAGCTCCATTTCATTCAGATGCAACCTTCAGCAGTCTCAACTACTCCATTGGATCTCCAACAAATTTTGGATCGATATCCATGTGTGTTTGTTGATCCAGTGGGATTACCACCTTCCCGACCTAAGGACCATCGTATTCTGCTCCTTCCTGAAAGTGTCCCTCCCAACATCAGGCCCTATCACTACCCATTTAACCACAAGACATAAATTGAGATGCTTGTTCATGACTTACAAAGAAAGGTGTTATTCGCCCTAGCACTAGTTCCTTCTCTTCACTGGTCCTTCTAGTCCAGAAAAAAGATGGGTCATGGCACCTTTGCATCGAATTTCGAGCACTTAATCACATCACAATCAAGTATAAGTTTCCAATTCCTATTGTTGATGAGCTTCTAGATGACCTCCATGGTGCTCATTTTTTCTCCAAGTTGGATCTTCGTTCTAGGTATCACCAAATTCGAGTCCATGCAGATGATATCCCTAAAACAGTTTTCCGCACACATGATGGCCATTATGAATTTTTGGTCATGCCATTTGGCCTCACAAATTCCCCTTCCACATTCCAGGCATTGATGAATAAAATATTTCGGTCCTACTTGTGAAACTTCATTCTGGTCTTCTTTGATGATATCCTCATATATAGTAAAACATGGGCTGAGCATCTCTAACATCTGGATCTTGTACTGCAACTTTTCTGTGATCATCATCTCTGTGCCAAACAATATAAATGTGTTTTTGGGAAAAAGGAAGTAGAGTATATCGGGCATATTGTTTCAGCACAAGGGGTTCGTGTCGATCCTACCAAAATCAATGCCATGAAAAATTGGCCACTTCCTCAGACCTTGAAGAGCCTTCGTGGGTTTTTGGGACTTACTGGCTACTACCGCAATTTTTTCAAGGATTATGGGAAGATTACAGAACCAATAATAGCTCTACTAAAAAAGGATACTTTTGCATGGACACCTGCTACTGAGTGTGCATTTGAGAAACTGAAACAAGCTATGTGTACCACACCTGTTCTAGCTATGCCTAATTTTTTCAAGCCCTTCACTATTGAGAGTGATGCTTGTGACAATGGACTTGGTGTTTTCCTCCTCCAAGACGAACATCCCATTGAATTCACTAGAAAATCCCTGTCTGGTAAGAATTTAGCTGCCTCTACCTATGAGAAGGAAATGATGGCTATTTTGCATGCCGTATAGAAGTGGCATCCATACCTCCTAGGGAATCATTTCTGCATCAAGACTGATCACCAGAGGCTGAAATATTTCCTAGAACAACGATTCTCCTCCCCAGCACAACAAAAATGGGTTAGAAAACTCATGGGTTATGACTACAAGATCAATTACAAGAAGGGTAAGGACAATCTTGTAGCGGATGCTCTTTCCCACACATTTGATGACCATGCTTCTCTTTCAGCTATTTCTATGCCTATTCCAAATTGGTTACAATCTGTTCAGAAAGGCTATGTCAATGACTCTTCCTTATCTCAAATCATTCAACAGTTGGCTAGTAATCCTTCTCTTGTATTGCATTACTCTTGGGATGGTTCTTCTTTAAGATACAAGGGTCGCTTGGTGCTTCCCTAAAGCACAGATATTCACCAGGTTGTCTTCTATGAACTCCTTGCCTCTCCAGTACCAAGGCACTCTAGGTTTCTCAAAACGTATGAGCAGGTACACCGTAACTTCTTTTGGAAGGGAATGATACTAGAAATTCAACACATGGTTGGTGAATGTGATACATTCCAGTGCCACAAGGGTGAAACTATACTCCTCTCGGGCTTTCTTGAACCCTTTCCCATCCCTACAAGGATTTGGACAGATATTTTGATAGATTTCATCGACAAGCTCCCTAAATATGGAGGGAAGACCATAATATTTGTTGTCGTTTATCGAATCTTCAAATATAGTCATTTTTGTTCTCTCATCCATCCATATATTGCCTCCTCAGTCACACAAATTTTCATGGACCAGATATTCCGTCTTCATGGCATCCCTTCTTCCGTTGTCTCAGACCATGATGCAACTTTCACAAGTCATTTTTGGACCGAACTCTTTCACCTCACTGGAACCAAACTGAAAATGAGATCAGGATATCACCCACAAACAGATGGTCAAATGGAAGTCACCAACAAATGATTGGAAACTTAACTTTGTTGCTTCACCTTTGAACAACAACATCAATGGGCAAAGTGGCTCCCTCTTGCTAAATGGTGGTACAATAATTCCTACCATACTGCATCTAAAATGACTCCATATGAAGCTATTTATGGGAATCCACCCCTAGTGCTCCTTCCATACACCCCCCATAGTTCACCAGTGTAGGCAATTCACATGGTTTTGCGCAATCATGATCAGAATCTTCACATTCTACAAGAGAATCTTCACATGGAAAGAAATTGCATGAAGCAGCAAGTCGATCAACACTGTTCTAAGCACAACTTTCAAGTCGGTGATATGGTTTTTCTTCATTTGCATCCTTACAAGCAATCCTCCCTGAAACTCAAAGGGCATAAAAAGATAGATCCAAAGTTCTATTGGCCATATAATGTTCTTCAAAAGATTGGGTCTATTGCTTATAAATTGGAACTTCCTCCTTCTTCTTGCATTCACCCAGTCTTTCATGTCTCTTGTCTCAATAAAGTGATTGGCACCAACATCAGAGCACAAACTATTTTACCAAAGATGGATACAAAAGGCTCCATCATTTTGGAACCAGAGGCCATCCTCAATAAGCGCACTCATCGGCTTTGCTCTTGGGCCATCACAGAGGTATTAATTCAGTGGCACAGCATGCAACTAGAGGATGCTACATGGGAACCACTCCTTCAGATTCAGCAGTAGTTTCCACATCTAAAGCTTTGAGGACAAATCTTTTTCCAAGAGGGAGGGGATGTTAAGAACCTGTGTCAACCCCCCTATTTATTTTGTTGGTATATTTTGTCGGATGCATATGCTTTGTAAGTTGTCCCATTAGTATGATGTATTATTCCACATTCATGGAGACTAAGTAATAGTTGTTAATTCATCTAGTTAATAGGTTGCATTATCCCACATTCATGTGGGGTTATAGTTGTTTATATTAGACTTAGTATATAAGTATGTGTTGAGGCTAATGAAAGCATCGAAGAGTTATTTTGTAATGAGCTAGCTCAAAGGAGATTTCCCCCTCGAAGTGGACCACGATCAATAAAATACCTTTTGTGCTCCAATATTTATGTTATATCATGCATTTTGATTGTTCGTTGCAGGAGGTTCTCTAGACATTTTTAGGGACCCTTCCTTATTTACCTATTACATTAGGAGGGAAAACTATTTGTATTGATGTTATGGTGGTCCAAGGTCCTTTATATTTAAATCTGCTCCTTGGATGTGATTATGTTTATGCCATGAAAGTTGTAGTGTCTACACTCTTTAGAGTTATGCATTTTCCCTATGATGGGAATATTGTGACCATTGATCAACTTTATTTTGTTACACCTAACCATCATGTGACTCCTAGTAATTAGATTGCCCTGAATGTGTCTCATGTTCTTGTGATTCCTTCCCCTTCTTCTAGGTAGCTTCTTCCCATCATAGGTAAAATTGGGGGGATGGCTCTAGTCTATGGACATCATAATGGAGCTAAGCCTCTAGCTTTTATGTAATGCGGGGAAACCTACCAACCTCTGGATATCATGTTCGATAGGAGCAAGTTCGTGAGCATAGTTCCCATTCTATGTCAAGCTCATTAAAAAATGAAACAGATGCCTATGAGAAAAGTTTCCATTCTATTTCAAGCTCGTTAAAAAATGAAATGGATCTCCCCAATCATAGTTACCTTCTATTTCAAGCTTGTGTAAAAATGAAACAGAGCCCCTTCCCTTGAGTCGAGTCTTCCCTTTAGTGTTATAACTTGAACCTTCTTTCCACTTTCCTGATTCTCATTCTTCCTACCTCCCTGGTGAACATTTTCACATTACTAACCGCTTTTTTAGGTTGGATATGGAAGAAGAATCTATTAATTCTTGCACATGATCTAGGAACTAAGAATCAAAATCATCAAAGAATTATTAACAAATACTCATGAATTGGAAATAACTGGAATACCAAATAGGTTTCCTCTCTGTATATTATATAAAAAATAAAGGATTACAATTTCCATGCATAGCAATAGCTTAACTCCATGAAGAATTCGAATACCTAAGGGACAATTCGAATTCAGTGAGTGAGTCTAGCTTAACTGACTCTTTTCCATGCAATATCACTCAGTTAACCACTTGACCAACCCCTAATTGACTCACCAAACCCTAACTGAAGTTGGAGTGCAATAAATGACTGAATCTCAACTGAAGGAGATCAAACACATGTCATAGCAATCCAATCATCAAGTGCTAGTACTGCATGACTCCAATAAACCCTAATGAGGTTAACTGAAGCTGAACTGACCATCAGAAGTTGGTGAAGGCGCCTTGTTCACTCCAGTTCATTAAAATAATAATAAATAATCATTAAATAATCATTAAATAATATATTTAATGAATGGAGGCACCTTAACTGACTGTAACTGATTGGTTGAACTGAAAGTAACCACCAGTTAGCAATTAGGTTCATGAATGTCACATAGATCACCCCTGGAGTGCTCCAGTTAGCCTCCTTGACTGTAGGAGAAGGCTAATTTATCCTCCTTGAGTGTAGGTAGGCGTGGGAGTGACTGGGATGATGGTAATTAATGCTCCACTGATGTCAATTAAACTTAGGATAGTGGTTTAACTAGGCCAATTTGACCAAAGGAGTGAGTATGAAGGTAAATGTCTCCAACACCCCCCCTTAAGCTATAATCAAGAAGAGTTAGAAAACATAGATGCATGAAAATACTAGGGCCCTGGAAACTAAGGCCATAGGTCACCCTGTACAATAAAGTAACTGCTTAATATAACCAAGGAAATGGGGAAAACCTCATGGGAAAAATACCCCCCCTCAAACTAAACAGTAAATCAAGAATTGGTTCTTCTATGCAGCAGCATCCTGATACTGTGCATGTGAACCTATGAATCCAAACTAAATGAATATGTCTGGAGGAATCTTCCACTTTGGAAGAAGAACAATGCACTCAACTGAATCAGAAATATAAACAGCTGCACGGTGGAAATTGGACCCATGTAGAGCAACTGAAATCATCTGAAGAGAGAGCAAAGGTTCTTGAGGATTCGAACCATGTGTGGAACACTTAATAAAATGATATGTTTCAGCCCTGAACAGAAAACCATGAGTGGTAAAATCAGCCCCAAATCTTAGGAGCAAGTGTCCAAGCGGATGCAGAATGTCTTCCTCTTTACTAGTTCTGTGAAGAGATGAGCTTGTGACCAAAGGTAGAGAATCCCTGGGAATCTGGAGAGTGAATGATTTATCTCCATAATCTGATATAGATTCAGAAATATCTAATGATTCACAAAATAAAATATCAGCAACCTCATAAGAGGAAACTAACACCAAATCCCCATAAGCAAAATTGAAGAAGAACTGCGGTACTTGATTTTTCACACCGGAAGTGGTGAGAGCAGCTACAAGCATGGCTGAAATCTCTTGGATTTTAAAATATGAACACAATAATATCATATCAGAATGTAAATCAAATCTAAATAATTTCACAACAGATCCAAAACTGTGAAATGAAATCAAATCCCCAGCAGCAGTTTTGTAGGAGACTTGCGGTACTTGTTTCTTCACACCGTTGATGAGAACAGCTACAAGCAGTACTGAAGGTTTATGAACCTGAAATTTTGAACCAATAAATATCATATCAGATCCAAATAATATCATATCATATCCAATAAGTTTCATATCATATCCAAAATTATGGTCAACCGAGACGGTAGATGCACAGTTTTCTTCTTCTTCAAAATTCTGAATTTTGGTGCATGCAATCCTGCAAGAATTTCCTGGAAGATATAGATCATGGGGAGTGAATGTGTCACTCTTATAATCTGATATTTCTTCCAAAATATCCAAGGTATCACATATTTGCACACCAGCAGCAACATTAGAGGAATAAAATTCAAATTTCTCCTCACTTTCAGAAGCAATTACTGGTAAATTTTGCACATAATTCAAAGGAAAATCACCGTTGAATGTTTGCATGGAAGTGCAGCAGTGTTTTTATTCAATATCATATATTTGAATGTCTTCTTATATTTCAGCAATATAAGAAGATGAGATATCAGAGATCTCATGAACTTCTGGAGCATCAGGAGAAGGAGTCACTTCATGGAGACTTTCTTCAATTCGAATTGAACGTGTAGAAGATTTTTCTTCATCTTCATCTTGAACAACTTCATCAAAGAGAGTAGAGGCTGATATTTTTGAGTGAAGAACTCTTTTGGTGCTGGCCATGATCTCCAAAGTACTATTATGATCCTCATTGTGCTTGCCAAAGGTTTTGTCCAATCTTGTCCAGAGATCCTTTGGGTATTTAGCAGAATAAAAAACAAAGTACAAGTCATCATCAAGAACAAGAGCTATTGATCCAAAAGCTCTTGAAATGTCATTTAGCCAGTCATTCTCATTCTCATAAGTCTCTCTTCCAATTCCAATAGACACCTCATAGAGACCTTGTCTCTTGAGATATGCAATCATATTCAACTTCCATTCTGAATAGCTTGTGAATGGGGTGAGAGGAGGGATTGATGAGTCCATTCAAAGTTGTACCTGTTAAGACCTACAAATCAAAACAAAAGGGGCACTGTAAGGTCAGACAGCCTGCACATTTAGGCTTTCATCACACCCAGCATAGTCAATCAAGCAAGCTTGATCAACAAGTTCTTTACTTGGGATATTGAGTGGTAAGCCTTGGCTTCTGGTGCAGTGCTGGAATTTTGAGCTATTGCTCACTTTCCATGGAGAAATCTGTCAAAAATCTTGTTCTTGAGAGATTTTTCTTCATCCCGCCGCATGCTCTGATACCATATTAATTCTTGCACATGATCTAGGAACTAAGAATCAAAATCATCAAAGAATTATTAACAAATACTCATGAATTGGAAATAACTGGAATACCAAATAGGTTTCCTCTCTGTATATTATATAAACAATAAAGGATTACAATTTCCATGCATAGAAATAGCTTAACTCCATGAAGAATTCAAATACCTAAGGGACAATTCGAATTCAGTGAGTGAGTCTAGCTTAACTGACTCTTTGCCATGCAATCTCACTCTGTTAACCACTTGACCAAAACCCTAATTGACTTACCAAACCCTAACTGAAGTTGGAGTGCAATAAATGATTGAATCTCAACTGAAGGAGATCAAACACATGTCATAGAAATCCAATCATCAAGTGCTAGTACTGCATGACTCCAATAAACCTTGATGAGGTTAACTGAAGCTGAACTGACCATCAGAAGTTGGTGAAGGTGCCTTGTTCACTCTAGTTCATTAAAATAATAATAAATAATCATTAAATAATATATTTAATGAATGGAGGCACCTTAACTAACTGTAACTGATTGGTTGAACTGAAAGTAACCACCAGTTAGTAATTAGGTGCATGAATGTCACATAGATCACCCCTGGAGTGCTCCAGTTAGCCTCCTTGACTGTAGGTAGGCATGGGAGTGACTGGGATGATGGTAATTAATGCTCCACTGATGTCAATTAAAATTAGGATAGTGGTTTAACTAGGCCAATTTGACCGAAGGAGTGAGTATGAAGGTAATTGTCTCCAACAAAATCATCAGATGAAATGAATCTTAGGGGGCATGTCAAGCCCCTAGAAACCATGCTAGGGGTAAGCCTCGCTAGCAATCATTCTGGGGAAAAGATTCCAACCTTTGTATATCATGTTAATGGGATTTTTCAAGCATAGTTTACCCATTGGTTTTGAGCTTGCAAAAAATTGAAACCAATCTTTGAGCATTCTTTCAACTAATCTTCAAGCTCGTTAAAAATAGTAAGATGGTGTTGAGCTTGCTTTTCATTTTTCATGCTCTGTTTAAAACATGAAAACTAGTTTGAGATTAGTTTATTACTTTTTCGTGCTTTGGATTCAAACATGAAAAAGGTTAATAGAGTCCTCTTTAAGCTCTTTTCAAACTCTTAAAATGTGAAAAGATAGTCGAGTACAAGTCTTCTTCATAGTTGTAAAAGTATTTGAAGAGTCGTCTCTTCGATGGTAGGCTATCTCTTTTTCGGTTCGGATGGAATATTTACGAAAAAGGAATACTCTTGCCAATCATGACTGGAAGAGTTCTCTAACGTATTATTTTATACTTTTTCGGGCCTTAGGGACTAAATCATATAAAAAAGGACCCAGTGGCGTCTTCTTCCATGGTCGTTTAGACTCTCTAAATGTGAACGATATTGAGTTTACTTTCATTGGACTCGTTAAATTAAAAATTGAGAGACCCTCTTTTGGGAACGAACCCCTCCTCTCTCAGGTTCGTAAAACATATGAGTTTGGACCTGTCTCTGGATGAGATACAACGAGTGTTTGTTCCCTCTTTGAACTCATAAAAAAGAAAAGAGGCACTCATCAACCACAATGGGGAAATTAAGGGAAGGGAATCATTTTGAAAATAAATGGTAGTTTCTCATTACCTTTGAATGTGGCACATGTCTGCATATCATTTTAGTCAATTGGGAATTTAGCTGATTTCGAAGGAGATCCACTTTCATGAGTCACATCACTCCTTTGAGTCTTTCAAAAGAATGCATTGTCCACTATTGCACTGTGTGTCAGTCTGGTCTACTCATGCTGCCAAGTCTTTTGTCGTTTCGCACGATGTTTAAATGTAGAAATAAGTTTACCTCTATAGTCAAAACAGTCTCTGTGTCAGTACTTTTGAGTCAGTATTATGGTTACCTCATTCACATCATTCCAGAACTTTGTTCTGAGTTTCATGTCATCGATGTGGGATTCATCATGGCCCTCCTTCGACAAGACTATTCCTACCGACATCAGCTCATCATCTGGGAAATATTATTAGAAACAAATTTAGTACCTTGAGATCTATATGCCTCAATTATAGATTCTCTCTCTCTCGACATAGGATCACATCATTGACCTTTGATCGATAGAATTGACTGGGTGTTCTACATCAAGACATCTATTCACACTCAGTAGATTGTAGTAGGGTACCTTGGGAATCATTGACATCAATGGTGATCTCCCTCGCACTTGTTAATAGTTCACATCATTGGTCGAAAATCAAGTGGTTTATACCATGTTTGACTTCATTGTAATCACATGGACAGAATCATACTTTGTGGAAAACAAGACGAAGACCCTAGGTACTTGTTTAGCACTCATTGCTTTCCCTAGTTTGTGATGGAGTTTTGTATATCAAGCATGGATCCACATTTGTATGGTCATGGCTATGCTCAAATTTGCTTTTGTATGACATAGATCTACATTGTATGTCTGGTAGCTATGCCCAATTTTAAGTCCTCTATCACATGGATCTATGTTGTATTCTAGTAGCCATGGTTGTTTATTCCTCTCATGGATCTACCTTGTATTGGTTTGTAGCCATGATTTGGTTACATTTGTCTATGAGTCAAAAATATTGATGTATTGTAGATTCCTACTCGAATACATTCTCTGATCAAGATGAATCTCACCTCGAAGTGACGACTTTTTCTCTCAAATCTCTCGCTTATCATATCCCTCTAAGCCTCATGATTTGGGGGGCATTCTATTATACCCAAATCCTGTCACCATCATGTGATGAGATCCTTAACACCCTATGTTTTCCCTAGATCCCAAAGTTGGAGTGAAAACTTGCTTTGGATATCAATTCTACAAGAAGAAACCTAGTACTGCACTTTCCCTTTAGCGGATGAGTGGTACCTTATTCACCACCACCTGTTTCATGTTATAAAAAATTGGTGCCACCGCCTATATGCTGTTTTCTTGGAGCGATTCTCACCTAAACCGCTCTGTCATAAGGGAAAAAAAGCAGTACCCTTGGTAAAAATGGAAAAAGAGAAGATTCTCGAGGCTTCTATAACTTGAGCCTCATGTCCTCCCTTATCCCTATCAATTTGGGTTAGTTGGAGTCGAGATCCCCCTTGGTAGGATCTTAGAGAAACCTCACCCAAAATTCTCTCAACTATCCATATCCATTGATCCTTATAAATACAAGCTCATATCCATAGTTAAAGGAGAGAACTGAATGGTAATGTTATGTTGTTGAATTGACTATCTAGCCCAATCCATTGGAGAGCACAAGAGAGCAAGTTGGAGCTATCGAGGATGAGGTGTTTGTCTTGTGGAGGAGTTTGTCANATGTAAAGATGATTTCCATCCCACATATCTATTGTATTGATCTCACATGTATATGTTACTGGATTCCTTAGTCACTAGTATGGATGTGTAAATAATGTTCTGGTAGCTTTGATGTTCTTGTTTGTTTGACATGTTCTGCAGATACACAGGTTCATCATCAAAGCATTATTCCAGGTGTTTACAACATTCATGGAAGGTCTTCATCCTTTTTTGTTCACTTATTTGTTCTGGATCTAAAACATTCAGACCAAAGGAACAAATTCTGTCCACAAAAGGTGCAATATTCCTAACAACAATCACCAAAATTATTTGGACAATTTTTGAAGATCCGGTACCCTTTTCAAATTTTGCTCAATGTTATCTAATACCATATTTAGTGTTTATTCAACAAACTTTTCCCTTTCATCTTCCTCATCATCTGATGACTCTTGCACTTCTATGGTCTCATTCTTTTTTATCTTTGGGTTCAACACAGCCTTCATATTTAACCTTAATTTGTTTATAGCACAACTCTTAGGCCTTGAATAAACTTTAACAGGCTTCGATGAGCTTTCTGTAGGAATGATAAATTTACTATGAGAAGGATTTAGTTACTGACTTACTGAATTGATTTGTCTTTGACCATATATTTTTTACATGTTTCAAACTTTTGTATTACTACATCTTCGAATCTACCCTGCTCAATCTATGAAGGTGTCTGAACAGTCATTTATTCTTTGGGATTTTTACCTTTGTGGTGATCTTTTTCTTTTCCAGAAAGATATTTTGACATGTTAACTACCTTTGTATTAGAAGGAATTTTCACGGCCTTTTTGATGGTAGGGTTTTTCTTTCTTCTACCTTCTTCACATTCCTTAAATTCAACTTTGAAACCAGACCAAAACAAGAAATGAGACCAGGATCTCCCATGTTTTTCTAATTCTTTGGTTATTAACAGCTTAACCAAGCTATGATGAAAAATGATGTTATTAGAAGAATCAAGATGATTATGCACCCTAATCGACATCTTACTTAAACTCTTCAGAAAGTAATAGGGTAAGTTTCACCTTTTGGTACCTGATATGTGCTGAAGAAACCACATTTGATATAGGTAAATGGTGGCAAACCTCTCCTTGCATGTAACATATATTTGGATGATATGCAAAATGTCATGCCATTCTTCAAGTAAACCAGTCCTTTGAATCCCTTGGCTCCAATCAAGGTTTCTGTGTGCAGGTAGAAGAAATTGTCCATAATATTCATCTATTGATTATATTTTAAACCATTTTTCACCCTCAGAAGCATTGCCAATATATTGTGCAATGGATTCCTCTATTACTGGAAACTTGAACCCACCAACGTTTACCACTAAGTCCTTAAAATTATGATAGAAATACTTCGTAACCTCAAAATTATAATCCCCAATTCTCTCACACAAGTTGTACCAGCCTGCATTTTTCAACTTTGCAATAGCTAATGGAAATTTACTCATCCATTCCATATTTTTGGGTTCAATTCTGAGTACATGACCACTGGAATGAGGTTTATTATCTAAATCCAAGATTTAATTCGAAGCTGTAGACATAACACTGGAAACAGAAATCTCAGAAGAAAAAATGAAAACCCCTCTTTGGAGATCAATCATCATTTCATACCAAACTGATAGGGTATATATAATTGAGTTTGAAATAATCTTTGAACATGGAGCAGTACTGTTACTGTTCTAGGTGTAACTTAGATCCAACTGTCAGCTTGTTAGCTGGAAAAAGTCCCAAATACTGAACAACTGCATTATTATTTGATAGGGTTTGAAAACCTTCACATAACCCTAACTTGGAAATCTGGAAGCATGCATGTGCATGAATGATGAAATGCACTACCAGTTTGCATTAAAAAATAGGATATGAAATATTTCAACCCTAACCTTGCATTTATTTTATTGTGTTAATAATCACTTATTAATATACTAGGAGCTTAAGACTAAAATAATATATTTGCTTGATGCAAAAATATATTTAAAATGAAATCAAAACAACCCAAACATAAGAGAAAAAGAAAAAAGAAGGGAATAAAATTGTCTAAGGTAGAAAGGTAATCCTAAGGAAAATAGTTGACAGACCTAGGATTAATAGTTTCATTCATATATAGTATACTAGATTCTTGGTATATAGTCTATGTATGTGATAGATATTGATGACATACTATGTGCATGTGTAGACATGGGGCCATGCCCTCCAACAGGATACCAGAGGCATAGGGGCAGGGTGGAGGGTTTAGATCCACCCACTCACGAATAGAGGAGACGCCAGAGTGTTACATTGGACTCACTATGACTTGATGTGGAGTGCTTACTGGAGGCGGTCACTGATGACAGATGGTAGTACCTTAATGATGAATTGATCATTGCATTCTATAGGGATTTTCTAGAGTGGATCTATCTTATGAGGAGGATCACATTCGTTGTTTAGTATGTCATAGCAGCGGCACAAGGTGACGTGCCTATGGAGGAGGAGGAGGAGGAGAGATCTGATGAAGTGGAGGAATACACTAAGGAGGAAACTAAGTCCAAGGAGGATGACTCCAACTAGCAGCTAGTGATTCTACCCTCAATGAGATGGTGCATGGGGATTCTTTTATATTATATGTATGATCAACCGAGAAAGTTTGTGTAGCTTCTCATTTTGTACCGAACACTATAAGATGATATATATATGCACATGGATCCACCCTTTTTATGTGTTTTTATGGGTTTTTATGAGTCTCTTTTATGATTATGATGATTCCTATATGATGTATATGACATATGTATGCATGACTATATGACGATACATGATGCAGTTTGCTTCCTATATGTGATGATTTATGTACTACTCTAGAACATCATTAGCCATTTGGTTTTCTACACTATTGAGAATTCTGGGAACATGCATGAATAAAATGGATTCAAAATGTCTAACCAAGTGTCTAGTGCATAGGAACTTCCTAAAAATATAAGGATCACGTACCCAGTATTAGTTATTCAGCTGGGAGACAAGTAGTTGGGATTCTAAGAAGACATCAAGGCGACGAATACCCAAGTAAAGGGTGGTAGTCAGGAGACTAGCGAAACCATCATACTCATCTTGGTTGTTGGTAGAAATACCAACACACATTCTGTAAATATGGATCAACTCATGTGACAAGGATTAAATGACTCACACATATGAGGTGAGATTAGGAGACCATCTACTTGGTCCATTAATGAAACCAACGTAGTGATGTGAGGTAGGAACCATCTAGAGAAACAAAGTAAACAAACTATGAGACTCGTGATAAGAACAATGCAAAACAAAAAATAAAAAATTATGACACACGGGTACTTCATGGTGAGCGATTATAGGCATATAACCTCTTGAGGTAGAGCCCATTGTGAGGATTATTCAAGAGGTGGCCTTGAAAGTCAGCAAGGATGGATGCCCCCTTGCCGAGGCATCGATGGATGACATATGGGCCATACCACATGGAATAAAAATTCCCTTTTCCTAATTTATCATTGGTTTGGTTATAGACAATGACTAGATCTCCTTCACTAAAGGTGCGAGGGTGGATGTTGGAGTCAAAATGGGACTTCGACTGAGTCTTGGCTGCTTCGATCATCTTGAGAGAAGCATGGCATTCCTCATTGGTCTATTTAAGCATAAGTAGGCATTGTTCTTATGGCGAGGTATCAAGTAGAATTTTGACGATGAGGAGGAGAGACAAAATCTAGAATTCAATGGGAAGAACCGATTACACGCCATGGACTAAGTGAAATTGGGTAAAACCAGTGGTAGTTTTCATTGATGTCTGATAGACCTAAAGGGAGAAAAAGAGAAAGCGCTGCCAGTCAGATCTGTTTTTTTCCACCATTCATTGGAGCATGGTATTGAGGATCTTGTTGACATACTCAACTTCACCATTACCCTGAGAATAATGCATGGAGGAATACTAGTGTTAAAAATTCAACATGGTGGAAAGTTTTGTCCAAACAGATTCCTCAAAATGAGAACCATGGTTTGAGGCTAACTGCTGGGGGACACCAAAACGAGCGATGATGTGGTTAAAAAGGAATCATGTCGCAGTATTAGCCTTATAGTTGAACGTAGGCATGTCCTTGGCCCATTTTTTGAAATAATCATTGGCCACAATGATGTATTTATGGTCGTCGGTCGAGGGAGGAATGATAGGTCATGAAGTCAATCACCCATTTGCAGAAGCGATTGACTACGATGATAGGATGTAATGACACAGGAGGTGTCCTTATTTTGGAGCAAAGAGATGGAAATTATGGTAGTGTTTACCTTCATGGATTCAATCGATAAAGATGGTTTGCCAAAAATAACTGAAGTGGAGGATCTTCTGGGTGGTGGCCAAACCAGAGAGATGACCACCACAGGCTCCACTATGACAGTCATTGAAGAGTTTTTTGGCTTCATCTCGGGTTAAGCAATGATGTAATATGGTATTGATAGCATGGCGGTACAAGACATCACTGATGAGGAGATATCGAGCATCTTGGTTCCATATGCGACACCGATCTTCATGGCTTAAATGGGGCCCAAATTTTTGTCTGGGAAAGTATAGGAGAATGCCCCCATACCATGGGTTTTCGGTAGAGATGAAAAATAAGAATTCGTCCAGAGGGGTTATTCTGATAGGTGCTGAGGTGGATGACGCTAGGATTTATTCCATTAAGGAAGCTAATACCAAAGCTTTGGTGCTTTTTGGGGCGACGAATTCTAGATCATACTCTTGGAGAAAGACAATCAACTTGGCATCGCGACCTTGGACAATGCGGCAGCTCAAGAGATGTTGCATGGGGTTGGAATCAGCCATGACTCAAGTTCGACTCAAGATAATATAGTCACAAATATTCTATACTAAAAAGATGGTGGTGAGGTCCATCTTCTCTTCATTAGAATAACATAAAGGTGGTCCAGAAATTTTCTGAATTACATAATAAATCACGTGATCTTGACGAGCATCATCTTCTTGAACCAAGACTCTAGTGATAGAATTTTCAGATTCCAACACGTAGAGGATAAACTCCTTATTGAAGTCAGGAGGAGACAAAAACTGAGTAGAAGTCAAATCTTGTTTCAATGCATCAAAAGTGGCTTGCACATGCTAATCCCATACAAAAGGATTGTTAGTATGGAGAAAGTGTAAGAACCCATGGACTTTGGTCACACAGTCCAGAATAAAATGGCGAAGGAAGTTGACCTTTCCTTAGAGGCTCTGCAATTGGAACAAAGTACATGGTGGGGGGAGATTCATAATGGATTGAACCTTTAGAGTAACCATCATGATCCCCTTATGAGATACAATGAACCTTAGTAAATGACCATCTGGGACACAAAACACACACTTGAGGGAGTTATAGTGGACGTTGTATTAGCAACATCACAAGAAGACTTGTCGTAAGTCATCTAAATGTTGAGAATGGTTCCAAGATCAAGTCGTGAGGTCATCTAGGTAGACCAAGATTATGTGGATGAGGTCATGGAAGTAGAACATCATGGCCTGATAAAAAGCGACTCTAGCATTTTTAAGTCCAAATGGAATGACACAATACGCAAACTTGTCGTAGGGGGTTGTAAAAGCAGTCTTGTACTGATCCTCTTTGTGGATATGAATTTGGTTATACCCAGAGAAACCATCCATGAGAGAAAAGCCTCCGTGGTCGAAACAGGAATCAATGATATTGTCAATGAACAGAGTGGGAAAGTTGTCTTTGGAACATCCCAAATTCAAGTGATGAAAGTTAGTACAGATGTGAATGGTACCTTGTTTTTTGTTAACTAGAATAGGATTGGCAACCCAACTGGTATATGCAATGGGGTATATGAAACCTTATTTACGTAGTTTCTTGATCTTGTCTTTTATGGTGGGAGTCTTTGATGGGTGAATAGGATGTTTCGTTTGGCAGACGAGTGCAACCTCAGGCCATGTGTCAATATGATTTTCGATGATATATGGATCAAGCCCAGACATCTCAGTATATGACCAAGAAAAAATATCACGACAGTCCTGAAAAAGTGCTTTGTATGAAGCGACCTCTTTAAGGGAGAAAGATGCTCCAAGTGTAATATCTTTAACTACCTTGGGTGTGTTTAATATATTGACCTTTATTGTAAGCAAAATGTTAGCCATGTTACCTTCTTCAAAGGAATCTAGTGCCGGAATGGGGTTCTTAAGCCAGTCGACACTTCCACAGATAAATTCCTTCGCTTCAACAAAGTACTAGTCCGATGATGAAGAAGGTTCATTGGGGATGAAATAGGAGCGATGGTGCATATCATACCAAGGATAGTTAGTAGTCAAAAGTGATTCAAGGATATCCTCGTCACTATAAAAGCAGCACGTGGATATATCATATGGATCTTCCATGGCCAAGGAGGGGGGAGGACTACTAGAGCTAGAGATCGTGTATATGGTTTTGGTTGTGTCAGAGGAAGAAACCAGAGGGTGGATTTCCTCAAGGAAAGTAATGTCAACCTCGTGGTAGTTCTTGCGAAAGTCTCTAAGGAGCGATCAGTACTCAGGATAGTTTGAGAAATGGTGTGAATAATGACCATATTGGCCACAAATTGCACATGGGTGGTTGGATCACGGCGACTTGTTCTTAATCAAGGGTAAAGATGGAACAATAACAACTAGAATGTCATCATTCTTGTCTACAGTGCACATGTAAGGAGAGGTAAATTGAGACAATTCTTGGCCACATGGCCTTGGACATTGCATAAAGAACATGTAGGAGCAGGATGTGGTTATGTTGT
The DNA here is from genome assembly GCA_001517045.1 of Pseudotsuga menziesii. Lineage (NCBI taxonomy): Eukaryota > Viridiplantae > Streptophyta > Pinopsida > Pinales > Pinaceae > Pseudotsuga > Pseudotsuga menziesii. The sequence goes on from LPNX010612776.1 coordinate 133,276, forward strand.
TGCTTTGGTCTCCTTTCTGCCAACCTTGTTTGGAGGAGGAGGGGAAGGAGTAGTCTTTGGTGTGTCAGGAGGTGGGTGTGACATTGTCTCAATAGGTTGGACGGGAGTCAACACAACCTGGGGAGTTAGGGGAGGTGTAGGTGGATCAAGGTACCACATAGGAATACCCATAGTGAAACCATACAAGTTGAGAGTAGCCATGACAATATTTCTCACAATGTTAGATGGTGGAAAAATCAAGGGAATCGTGTGGACAGGGAATGTACCCCAATAATTCCCTATGGATTGTGGTTGGGGTTGCGACTGAGGTTGTGAGGAGGTTGGAATTCTACCATATTTGATAGTGCACAAATATAATATATCACTCAGTAAAGGAGGAGGTGGTAAGGAAAAAAAATATGTCTATCATAGAGCATTGGCAAACAAGCTCAGGCCAACTGAAAACAAGGATGGTATGGACATATTGTCGATGTTAGTGTCAATAGTGGGAAGGACGTGTTTTGGTGTGGCTGACCCCTTTGGATCATAGTACATTAGTCGGTTGATGGTCATGATATTCCCATCATGAGGGAACATCAAGAGTCAAAAGACGATAGAGGCAATGAATCGCATTGCATACATATAACTACATCCTGGGAGGAGGTTGTAATCAAGTTGGGAATTGAAAACCTCAATGTCAATCAGCAGTGTTTTATCGGCTAACTCAATAGGGACATTCATTACAATTCCTTGGGGTTGAGAAAAGCAGCCATCATAGGCACGGAGGGAGGTGGAAGAAGGTGGGAGGGTTGGGGATCTGAGTTTCTTCCAAACAAAGGTTGACATAACATAGGTGGATGCCCCCTCATCAATGATGCATTGATGAATAACCAAATTTCAGATCGTGACAGAAACTTGGAAGGCAATGAATGATGTCATCTGGGGTTCTCCTTGATCTAGGTCGAAGGTGATCGACCTAGAATCAAAGGGATCGATGGCACCTAGAATGGATAACAATTCCTTACATTGTGAAGGATAGGTTTTGAGCACTTCCACAGTGGGCATGGCTTTGGGAGACTTGTTCAAGTCATAAAAAATATTGTAGTTGAGTGTCACTCTGGAAGTGGCAATGTTCATGATGCGATGCAAAGGGAACCACGGGAATTTGGAAATCCTGTCTATAGGGGTTCTCGTCAAATGCGAAGACATATCAGGAGTGGTGGAGGTAGATGTCACAGATGGGGAAACAGTTTCTATGGTGGAACCATACTCATTTCATTGCATTTGTAGGTTGACATTAGAGGATAGCCTCATGAGGTGATGGACACCAAGATCAAGGAGTTGAGCTACAATAGTCGTGGCAATATTTTGTGGGGCCAAGGGTTGGGTTTCAACCATTTCTTGGTGTGGTAGGGGGTTTTAAAGCACCATAGGTGGAGGATCCGGTGGTGTTGGGTTTGAAGGAGTTGTAGCAACTGCGTTGGGATCACGTTGAATATATTTTTGGAGTAAGTGGTGCGCGTGAGTCAAGTAACGACACCGATGAGTGTAAAGGCCGTAAGTGTTACAGATGGTTAGTCCACAACTGTTATTTATTTCCAGGTTGAGTGGGATGTTGGGGATTCTATGCAAGGGGTCCATGTCATTATTGTTCAAAGGGTTGGCTTGTTGGCCACCTCCTTGAGTCTAGTTATTACCTTGATTCCTACCTCTCTTATTCCTTCCCTTCCCTTATTGGTTATTGGGGGCGAGTTAGTTAGGGAGGTTCTGTTGTGCATAGAACTGTCTTGTAGGAGCTAGAGGAGTCATGCTTGGAGTCGGATTAGCTTGCATAGGTTGAGTATAATAGACAAGAGTAGTTGGTGTGTCTACAAATCCAGTCATCAGGCCATTACATGAATGTGTCGAACAAGTCGGTCCATGAATGTGAGGAGTTGGTGCGAGAGGTGCATAGGAATGGGTGGCTCCGGATTGAGTCATTATGTGTGAATAAGAAGGGTTGTAACTCGGTTGTACAACACTAGGGGTGTGACCAGAATGGGATGGAATAACAGGAGAGGCTAGGTAAAAGTGAGTATATTGTGTAACAGAGCTGATGACTCCATTAACAACATGGGATTTCCCCAACATATCTCGACATGACGAGCCAACACGGGGAGCACCAGGTATAATGGTATATAGGTAACTCGATTGAGCATATATAAGATCAACTGTTGATCCTTAAGGATGGATTCCTCCTTGGTTTGTGGGCACTGAGATGCAACGTCCTTCTCTATGGGGGGAGTAAGTTTTTGAGGAACCAATCTAGGAAAATCCTATCATCCAACTAGATCTTACACAAACTACGGTGAAGGTACCATTCATGGATATGATTTGTGATATGGGTAGTTCTATTTTGTCTACATGATAATAAGATTTCCACTCCCTCATCATAACAGACAGGTAACTGGAAGTATTGAAGGAACATCAAGGATAACGAGGGAAAGTCTAGTTAGATGGCATGAGGCAGTTCGATATACCACTTGGTCGCAACACTAGTGAGTGTGTGCTAGAACAACCTCAACCGAACAAAATCATCCACTATGATGTTAGATGAACATTATGGGTGGAATGACATAATGTGATTTTGAGGATCCTATCCTGCCTTTCCCTCAAAGTTAGGGATGTCTGAAGGAATTTTGGTAGGAATAGGAGGTCATTGTGGGTTATGAAGAATGGGGTAATTGGTCAACTGTGCCAAATTAGTCAGGTTGAGACTAGCCATAAAAGGTAGAATAGAACCAAGAGTGGATCGGGAGGGACTAACAATGGTGTCAGTGACAGCAGGAACGTAGCTCCCCTATGTAAATGGGGGTGGATAAGGTTGACTTCCGATAGTAGGAAAATTCACTGGTATGGTAGGAATAGTTAGAACATACATGGAAGGGCCATTACCCCCAGGTATAAATGATGGAATGGTAGGAACCACGGTGGCTAGAATGGGGCCACCAGTAGTGGGTAAAGGACCAGTTGAAGTGTGTGCAGTGGGGAATGACCCACTAGCACCAAGACTTATCGGTCCAGTGAAAGGGATACCTGTAATGATGGGGAAAATGAACATAAGCCCGCTACCAATCGTTCCGCATTGGAAGGGGTCAGGATCTGAACCAGCCATGAGGCTAGATGAGGCAGTGAACAATATGGGTTCAAATTGATAGGAATATGAATAAGACTTAGAGGTCATATGTGGCTTCGAAGGTGGTGAAAAATGTCGAATATGGATCCAACGGTAACGGTTTAAGGAACCAAACTGGTGGTATTCCCCCTAACCCTATGTGAGTAGCGTAGTGGAACTATAATGATGTGTTGGAGTGTTATGTAATGAATGAAAACTCAAGAGTATCAATCGCAAGCTCAAAAACCCAACTACAACCGAGTGTGTAGAAGGAGAGTGTATGAAATGGTAGCCCACATGCCATTAACAGTCTCTAAAACTGAACTGCAACAGTGGGTTGCAGCAAAGCGAGTCTACAACAAAGTGGCCAGAAATCCAACAAGCAGAACTACCTATAAAATAAAATGATGCACTAATATATGGGATAAAATATCAAGCAAACTCCTAACTACAATCTGGAATCCCCTCAAAAATTGTATCCTTAGCAGGGTGATAAAATAGCAGTCAGAAAATACGAAATGGAAGAAATAATAGGCTAAGAGAATCCCACTACCGAGAAGGACCTATGGGTAAAAGAGACCTAGAAGAATGGAAAATAGGCTACCTCGTTCATGAGATGTTCGGTAGGTGATACAAGGAGGATTGTGAAGGTTTATCCCTTTGTCCCTCTACCCTAGCTGGGTGATATGAGGATGAATGCGAAGGTTTAGCCTTCGGTGCAAGATGGAGTGTGGTATTCCACTCTGACCTCTTGAATCCCTTCTTTGCAACTTACTCCTACTGAGCAAGGGCCCCCCAACAGACTGGACTTGACTGTGTCAACAAGTACAAGAGAATTTTGGTCCCCTAATGGAAAAAAAACTATCTCTAAAGATGTAAGTGACAAAGGGTTGTTGTTTGGATGCCTGTCCCCAATGTCCTAACTTAGCTACAATATTGTTTTGTCCTCAAATGAGGTTACAATTTTGGTTGTATTAAGTTATTTTTAAGGCTGGATTGGGGTCCTGAACCAAGTGTTTTGATCTTTAGGATGTAAGATGTGTGCAAATGGTGTGTACAAGCCCCAACAATCCTATGGAGAAGATGCAACAATCTCACTGTCGGGATGCATAAAATAAAATGCATATAAATAGTAGTAAAGAACAGTAAATATCATGCAAATATCACAACGAATTCTTCCAGAACATAAATAAACACAAGTAAATGAACATCTACAGAACTTACCAAGGTGTAGGAAACACACTAGGGGTCTTAAATACGAAGCTCAATTCAAGAAGCTCATGTACAAGGCAAATAGGGCCTCAAAACACAGCAAGGGTATGTAATGGATCAAATCTAGACAGAAACAAGTTGAAAAGGGGTAAAAAACAAAAAAGGGGTCTGAAACAAGGATCTCAAGCACCGAAAAGGACTTGGAAACTACAGGTCACACATGTCGATAGAACAAGCACTATTGGGGTCGCACAAAATAGGAAAACAGTTGCGATTAGGGGGAAAATAGTCAAAATACTTGGGTCACAGAAAACAGAGGATTAATTGTGACATTTCGCTTAAAACCAAGTCACGATAGTGGCTAGGGTCGCTTCGGAAGCCGAGGCAGGCGCGATTTGGATTTATGAGCTAGGTTGCACTTATCAGTGAAAAAGGCGAGACCTGGGTCGCACTTATTGGTAAAAAAGGTGCGACTCAGTCGGTCGAATAAGTGTGACTTAGTTAGAGATGAATTTTTTTTGAAAAATGGCTCTCGACTAGGGCCAAGGGATAGGAACTAAAGTAATACTAGTCTATATCTACCATGAGGGTGTCATATCTGTGACTGTTGAAGGAATCAAAGGAGAACAAACCAATAGAAAAACCTACAAAAACAAAGATTCATATGGATTGATCGAGTGGAGTCACCAAAGCTCTAGTGGGGGTTTCTCCCCTACTACATGCAAAAGCACCAACCCTAGACAATGTCAATCATAGGGTAGAGTTCAACAATAAATAAATAAAACAAGACAAAAAAAGTAATATTTTTTAGGGTTTTTCAGATATATACTACTAACTAATGCAAGAAATAACAATGAACAGACCTTTGTTTTGAATTTGGACCACCGTAGTCATCCTAGGAAATGGTCCCACAGCTCCATGCTTTTGGTCTCAAGTCTCTTCACCAGCTAGTTTTTGGATGGGTGATGGATCCAAATGGGTATGGAGCAAGCTCAAGCTCAACATACACTGTAGGGAAGGGCGTGGAAAATTATCAGAATAATGGGGAAACGTGTATGATGTGACTGAGAGGTGTTGATGTTTTTGTAACTTCGGAATGTATTCATCTATGTATCTTATGTATTGTAACCCGATGTTTATTCCGGGATGTATCTATAATGTAATTGATTCATATTGTCATGCCCTGATGTTACGATCAGGAGGATCAATAATGTAAACAAGTCATGTCAATTCATAGTGAGTAACCCTCCAATTGTCTACGGGTTGAAGTCCTCGCAGTTCCGGGCCACTAGGGTTATTAGACTCTCCTAGTAGAGGTTGGCCCTAGTAGGGTTTTAGTAATGTCGGGATTAGTATAAATAGAGAACTGGAGCCTCTATTTATCACACAACTCATCCACACTCAAGTGTAGTGCATAGTTGAGGAAGGAGAAGACACTGGGGCTAGATAAGAAGAAGGTTACTGCTGTCGGGAGATCACTTACTGTTTTGGTGCTGATTCTATCTCTGAGGAAGTTGAGGGGTTTTCTCCTTTATGTTTTTCCCAAGGAAAAACACTATGTTCATTGTCTCTTGTGTTTGATTGCTGTACTTGTTATTCTCTCAGTTAAAGATCCTAATAATGCTAGCTCAATGTTGAAAAACTAACATGGTATCAGAGCTAACCTGAGAAGAAGACACTGTGCAGCTGCGAGAACTAGGGATTCCTAGTTTGTGGATCTTCCTCCATATATTTTCAGCAAAATTAAGGTGGAATAACTCTCCTCCTTGGGGCACATCTTTCTGTTGAAGCAGAATCCAATTATGAGGTTTTTCAATTTTTGGACCCGACACTACTGCCGGAAATTAGGTCTTTTCACAGAAGAGGAATTTTTCAATGAGCCCAGGCCTGGATTGATCTCCTCCCAAAAATTGAAGTTAGTGACAAATTTCAAAGCATTTGGGTGGACAAATCTCTAGAAAAGAAAAACCCTAATTTGCTCTTGTTCCAGTACTGCGGGATTTCAGCTCCAAATCCAAATCTGACATCTTGACCTAGTAAGATCTAAATATTTTGTATTTCCATTTGAGGTTCTTAGTTTAAGATGTCTCATCATACCAATCTTGATGAAAATATTGAGGGAGTTGATAACTTCCGATCCCGGAAGTATAGGATCTCCCTGGTCCTGGAAGAAAATGAGTTAGACTCCTACATCCTTGAGGAGGTTCCAGTTCCAGAGGGAGATGACAAAAAAGCCTTACATAAGAAGAATATGGTTATGGAAAAGAGGATCATTGCTGATTATATCAAGGATCACCTTATCCCACAGGTGTCCTCTCTTAAGACACATAAAGCTATGTTTGATTCCCTAACCAAATTGTTTGAAGGGAAGAACATAAACCGGAAGATGACTCTGAGGAATCAACTGAAGAAAGTGAAGATTTAGAATGCAAAAACCATCTAGTATTACTTCACAAGGGTTTCTTAGACCAAGGAACAATTAGAATCCGTAGATGAAGAAGTGGAGAATGCAGAGATTGTGATGACAACACTGAATGCCCTTCCTGGGTCATGGGATTCTTTCTTCCAAGGAATCTGTGCTAGAAAGAAGTTAGTCAAATTCAGCAGACTATGGGAAGAATGTTCTCAAGAAGAAGCATGGGTAGAATCTCGAGAAAAAAATATGGGAAGTGAAAACCAAGCTCTCACATTCCACTCCAAGAAAAGCAGAAGAAGATCTCATTACTCCAAAGGTAAGGATCCTCATCATAAAGATAACATTAGAAGGGACCTATCAAAATTGAGATGTTATACATGTGATGAAAGAGTACACTTTGCAAAAGACTGTCCTAAGAATAAGGGTCACTCTCATAAGAAGAAGGGGAACAAAATAATACATCATGCTCATGTTGCAGAGGATGATGAACCCTCCAAGAAAAGAACCAGATATGACAGTGAATATTCTTCAAGCTGGGATGAATATGTTCTGATCTCCGCTCTCACAGGTAACATTACTCATGGAAGTGATGATTGGATTATAGATAGTCGAGCTTCCAAACATATGACTGGATTCAAGGAATCCTTTGTGAGACTGTCAGAACATGAATCACCTCACAAGGTGAAGCTAGGAGATGACTACCAATATCCAATAAAAGGTAGTGGGGAATCTTGATATAAACTAGACTCGGGTAAGTCTCTAACAATGAAAGAAGTATTGTTTGTGCTAGGAATCAAGAAGAACCTTCTCTCCATATTAGCATTGGTTGTAAAATTAATGAGAGTTGCATTCATAGATGGTCAAGTCATCATGTGGCCAAAAGGAAATACTATCGATGATGCGGTGGTGATTGGAGAACAAGAAGGAGGTTTGTAAAAGTTGAAGGGCCATCTAGAACAATCCTTGATCCATGAAACAGTAGATCCAAATGAGCTTTGGCATAGAAGGCTTGCACATGTGCATTATAGAGCACCACCTATTGCAAGCAAAGTTGTTGAAGGTCTTCCAGAATTCGAAGCAAAACATGATGGGGTCTACAAATTATGTGCGAAAGGAAAGAATACAAAGAAGACATTTCCCAGCAGTGAAAGCAAAGCCAAAGGCATACTAGAAATCATCCACTCCAATGTATGTAGTCCTATGTCATCAAAATCACTAAGCAGGTATGCATACTATGTTTCTTTTATTGATGATTTTTCTAGAAAGACATGGGCTTACTTCATGAAGAACAAAGATGAAGTATTCATCAAATTCAAGGAATTCAAAGCCTTGATCGAGAACCACACTGAAAATAAGATCAAGACTTTTCGGTCAGATAATGGTGGATAATTCACTTCAAATGAATTCAAAGAGCTATGCAAAGAATCAAGGATTAAGAGGGAGTTGTCCACTCCTTACAATACACAACAAAATGGGATTGCAAAATGGAAGAACAAAACCATCATGGAAGCTACAAGAGCCATGCTTCATGATCAAGATCTTCCTATACATATTTGGGCTGAAGCTTCTAGAAGAATAGTGTATGTACAAAACCATACTCCACATAGAGTACTTGAGAACAAGACTCCTGAAGAAGTCTTCTTCAGCAAGAAACCAGAAGTCAGCCATCTCAGAATATTCGGTTGTCCTGTTTACATACACCTTCCAAAAGTGAAGAGAACAAAATTAGATCCTTGAGGAAAGAAGGGTATATTTGTGGGATACTTTGAAAGCTCGAAGGCTTACAGAATCTATTTCCCAGGATACAAGAATATTGACATCAATAGGGATGTGACATTTGATGAAGACACAGCTTACAACAAATCTAGAAAGAGACCTACTGAAGAACCTAAAGAAGCAGAAGCAGAAGCACCCAGAATTCATGATACAACCATGAACGAAGAAGCTCAAGAAGAAGATCGAGATTTCAAAGAACCACAAAGACCTATAGATCCACCTATGGAGAAGAATCCTCATAAGAGGAAACCTTCTTGGGTACGTGAACTTATCCAAGGTGTGAAAAGATATGGGGCTCCAGAAGAGAATCACAGAGAAAGAAACAGGACCAGATCCTACTCCGGGTATGTAGCTTTACTATGTGATTTCATTGATAAAGAACCTTCCAGTTATGAAGAAGTGGCAGAATGAAAAGAATGGAAGGATGCTATGATTGAAGAATATCAATCAATCATGAAGAATGATGTTTGGGATGTTGTCCCAATACCAAAAGGAAAGTTAGTTGTAACTTCCAAATGGATCTACAAGATCAAGCATGCTACAGATGGTAGCATTGAAAAGTATAAGGAAAGATTTGTGGCTTGGGGTTTCTCTCAGAAAGAATGAATAGAATATGAAGAAACCTTTTCACCTATAGCTAGATACACTTCCATTAGATCAATACTTTCTTTGGCTGCAGTGATGAAATGGAAGATGCACTAGATGGATGTCAAGACTGCTTTCCTGAATGGTGTAGTGAAAGAGGAAGTGTATGTAGAAAAACCACTCAGTTTTGAGACACATGACAGAGAGTATCATGTATGCAGATTGAAGAAAGCCCTGTATGGTTTGAAACAGGAACCCAGGACTTGGTATGGCAGAATTGACAGCTTTCTATCCAGTTTGGGCTTTACCAAGAGTAAATCAGATTCCAACCTTTACTACAAGGTTGAGGATGGAAACCCAGTGATTCTTCTACTGTATGTAGATGATCTATTTGTGACAGGTAAGGATGGGTTGATTGTTTATACGAAGAGAAATCTTGCTGCTGAGTTCAAGATGAAGGACTTGGGTATGATGCATTACTTTCTAGGTATGAAGGTGTGGTAGAGTACATATGACATCTTCCTTGGATAAGGGAAGTATGCGGTATAGATCCTAAAGATATTTGGGATGATGGACTGCAAGACTATGGCCACACCTATGGCATCGAACCTGAAGCTATTGAACGATGCTTCATCAAATTCAGTTGATGCTACGATGTATTATCAGATGATTGGGTCATTGATGTACCTGATGAACATGAGACCGGACATTTGCTTTGCTGTGAACACCTTCAGCCAGTTCCTGACAACTCCAAGACATGTTCACTTAATTGCTACAAAGCATATTCTGAGGCACCTGAAGGGTACAGTTGATTATGGGATCAAGTACGATGTGAATCAAAAGATTAACCTAGAGGTTTATGTTGATTCAGATTGGGTAGACAGTTCCATCGATAGGAAGAGCACTTCAGGATGTTGCTCCAGTATGGGATCAGGTGTGATCTCTTGGTTTAGTAGGAAGCAATCCTGTGTGGCACTGAGTACAGCTGAAGCAGAGTATGTCACAGCTTGTTTAGCTAGTTGTGAGGTAGTACAGCTGTGGAAGCTACTGTCTGATTTATTTGATCTCCAGATGAATGCTACTTGTATACATTGTGACAACCAGAGTTGTGTGAAGTTGTTAGAGAATCTAGTGTTCCATTACAAGTCGAAGCATATCGAGATCAAGTACCACTATATCAGGGATATGGTGCAGAGGGGAGCAGTGAAGCTCCAGTATGTTGCGATGAAGGAATAGATAGCTGACTCTATTGATGAAGCCATTGGCTAGGATGAAGTTTGAGTACTTCAGGGAGAATATTGGTGTTCTCCAGATCGAGGTTTCTTCCAAGAGAAAATGATGAGACCCATAGCCATTCTGACATGGTGGGAGGATTGGTTCCTTCCATGGTCAGATGTAAGGGCTGATCCATTCTATCATGGTGAGAGGATTGGTTCCTTCCATGTCAGATATGAGTGCTGGCCATTCTATAGAGTAGGATAGATGTAAGGGAAATTGCCATTCTAGGAATGGAGGCACCTAGTCAGTTACCAAAAAAACTCAGTCTAGGACTGAGAAGCCATTCTGATGTGCTAGAGGGATGTGTTCCAACTTGATCATATGTAAGGGCTAAACCATTATTTCATGGCTAAAGGATTAAGTCCCTTCCATGTCAGATGTGAGTGTTGGCCTTTTTTTTTAGTAGGTCGAATGTAAGGGCAACTGCCATTCTCTAGGATAATGGAGGCACCTGGTCAATTACCAGGTAGCTTAGTTGAGGAGGACTAGGGGACATTCTAATATGACTGTAGGATTGGTTCCTATTAGATCAGATATGAGTGCAAGCCCTTCCATCATTGTGAGCAGGATGTGTTCCTGCCTGGGTGGATGTAAGTGCAGAGCCTTTCTTCAATTATGTGTTGATCAGATATAAGTGCTAAGCCTTTCTTTGATCATGTGTTGATCATATATAAGTGCTATGCCTTTCTTCGATCATGTGTTGATTAGATGGAAGTGCAGTTCCTTTCTTCGATCATGTGTTGATCAGATGTAAGTGCAATATCTATCTTCGATCATGTGTTGATCAGATAGAGATGTTGAAGCCTTTCTTCGATCATTTGTTGATAAGATGTAAGTGCTGGGCCTTTCTGATATGATTATAGGATTGGTTCCTACATGATCAGATGTGAGGGTTGGGTGTTCCTTTCTAATGAGTAGGTCAGATTTAAGTATTGGGCATGCCTTTCCTTGATCATGTGTTGATCAGATGTAAGTGCAGTATCTATCTTTGATGATGTGTTGATAAAATAGAAATGATGAGCCATTCTTCGATCATGTGTTGATCAGATGTAAGTGCAGTATCTATATTTGATCATGTGTTGATCAGATAGAAATGATGAGCCTTTCTTCGATCATGTGTAGATCAGATATAAGTGCTGAAGAAGACCTACATGGAGGCTAGGCCTACAACTAGCATGAAAAAGGGATGGCTCTGTAGAACTTTCTGTGACGAGAAGAATCATGAGATAGCACCCGTGATGATCCAGATCCAATGATGATAGCCAGTGATGATACTAATAGAGTGATGATATAGCAGTGGTGATCCAAATCCAGTGATGATCCAGATCGAGTGATTATCCAGATCCAGTGATGATGTCCCATTATGATCCAGATCTGAAGATGAAGATGACTATAAGATGAATATGACTTGAAGACAAAGATGACTTAAAGACTTAGAAGACTTGAGATGAAAATGACGAGATGATCTAGCTGATACAGAGAAGAAGACCAGTGCTGAAAATTGTGTCGAAAGAATACCTTCCTAGTTAAGATGGAGTATTGATGTATTTGTAACTTTAGAATGTATTCATCTATGTATCTTATGTATTGTAACCCGATGTTTATTCTGGGATGTATCTATAATGTAATTGAGTCATATTTTTATGCCTCGATGTTCTGATTGGGAGGATCAATAATGTAAACAAGTCATGTCAAATCATAGTGAGTAACTCTTCGATTGTCTAAGGGTTAAAGTCCTCACAGTTCCAGGGAACTAGGGTTATTAGAATCTCCTAGTAGAGGTCGGCCCTAGTAGGGTTTTAGTCATGTTGGGATTAGTATAAATAGAGAACTCGAGTCTCTATTTATCACACAACTCATCCACACTCAAGTGTAGCGCATAGTTGAGGAAGAAGGAGACACTGGGGCTAGATAAGAAGAAGGTTACTGCTGTCGGGAGATCACTTATTGTTTTGGAGATTTTACTGTTTTGGTGTTGATTCTATCTCTAAGGAAGTTTCGGGGTTTTCTCTTTTATGATTTCCCCAAGGAAAAACACTGTGTTCATTGTCTCTTGTGTTTGATTGTTGTACTTGTTATTCTCTCAGTTAAAGATCCTAATAATGCTAGCTNAGAGAAAATGGAAAAAAATGTTTTGGAGGAGTCCTTCAAAATGTATTTATAGAATGGTCCTAGTTTTTTTTAATCATGGTAATGACCCATGGTATTTATCTATGGTTTTTTGACCCATTCTCATTTTTAGGGTTTTTACCCTTTTTGGAGAGAATGGGGATAAATCACAATAAATGTCATCATCCCTTCATTTATGGGAAGGAATAATGATGTTTTGGACCATTTTTAGTGGAAATACAATTGTAAAGGTCAAAATGGAGGAAATAATGGTGGGAATATGATGTATGATTATGGTTTAGACCATAGAGAACTAGGTGAACAATTTTAGTGTTAACACAATTACCCTAAATTTGGACCATAAGACTTAGCATAGAAGCAAAAGAAATGTATCCTAGGTGTATGATAATGGTACTAAGGTGGATTTCTTTAACAGTCTTCATAATTAGTTTGATCTCCTTGTTTCAGTATCCTAATTTTACAAGTAGATTGTTTTCTAGATTTAGCTTTTTTTCTTGATTTGGTACTTCGTTCAAGGCTTTCATTTCACAATAGGTTTTTCTTTCTATACTCGCATGCTTTATTTTCTATACTCTGTGTGAACTCAATATCATAAACTAGATTTTTATTGTGTGATTCCACATTTTCTTTACATATTTTATAGTTTATCTTTGGATTGTTTTAGCGCTTAGTTAAATTTATTTTTAGTTCATTTACTTAGTTTTTTTTGTTTTCTGCTTTGTTCCTGCACTTAAATTTTAAACTTTGTTTTGTTCTTGCACCCATAATTCTATTCACATTTATGTCCATCTTCTTGCACTTTGATTTCAGTTTACTTACTACACTTGGTTTTATTTCCTGTACCTTGGTTCTACTTTATTTCTTGTACTTTTGTTATCTTGGATTGTTTTCTCTTAGCTTAGTCAACCATTTAAGAATGGTTTTAATCACCAAAGGAATATTGAGGTCTAACTTGTAAGATACGACCTACCTATAATGGGCTTCTTCCTAAGGTGTTCAGCTATTACATTTTATTGTTTCGTTCATTGCGGTATAGTGTGTTTGTTGGAGTTGTAGTCGGTTTGTTGTGCTTGCACATTTAAATCAATGATTCTTCAAATGACAAGTTAATGTTGCATATTAATTAACATATAATTTCACCAACATTTTGGCATCGTTGTTGGGGAGGTTCTAAAGGGATTAGAGCATAGTTTCTTTCACATGTTTTATTTTTTATGAATGATTTAGTTATAGGGACAACTTGGGGAGGATATAAAATTGTAAGACGAGAGGTAAGAACCTGTGCATCCACTTTGGTGGGGTTGCTTCGAAGGCTCGTTGTTCTGTTTTTATTTTTCAAAGTGTGGTGTGCTTTTAAATTCTGCAATTATCTTCTATTATTTCATTTTAGTTTGCTTAAAATTTCTTTAAGTGTCTAGTTAGTTTTCAATCCATTTTTCATTAAAATATTAAAAATAAAAACTTTTGGGGTGTTGTAAGAGCCCTCGTGCACTAATATATTTGTGAAATAGGACCCATCAACCAACAAAGACTCAAAGACGATTAAGAGTTTGAAAGAACTCTCTCATATCCTAGCAGAAGTTGGGACCTCAATCTCTGCCTCTTAGGAGGAACAAATCTTGACAATTGTCAAAAACCTACCTACCTCTAGGGAAGCGATGAAAGAAGAAGAGTCACATGAACAACAGGAAGTGAAGGCCAAAGAACCATGGACCACATCCTTAGAATCTAAAATTAGGAAGAAAGGTCCTTAGAACCTAAGATTGAGGAGTTCCTAACATGCCTCTCACTAGATCCTTCATGCATTCAAGAGACTAATTATTTGAAAGAAGGTGATCTACATGGCATGGTAGAAGACGACATTCAAAGTAATCCAAATGAAGAAGTGAATCAAGAACACTATGACTACATTGAGCTATGGTTCCATACAATCATTGAGATGAATATTCCTCCTCTTCCTCGGGAATTATTTGCATCATATCATTTGAAGCAACTGGTCTCTCATACTTTGGTATAATTTAACGCATATTTTTCGAATATAAGTATGAGTATGTTTTCCATATTGTTACACTCATGGTTACAATGGAAAAACTCCTACACTTGAAGGATATTCTCTTTTGTAAAAAGTAGAGTAGGATGATATAAAAATATAAAAAATAAGTTCTTTTGTGAAAAACAGTTTACTAGCGCAACTGAACATGAACTTTGCTTGAAAACTAGGAAACTGGCACATAAAGTTCTCAATAAGTATGTAAGCTTGTATTGGTTCTTCAAATCATGTATTCTTCAAATTATTGTGTTTAGTACTCATATTGGATGATGTGGAATTCATTAAGGTCCACCTTCCAATGGTCTTGTCCCATCCACATCCACAAATTATCTGGGCACCAAGACTTGAGTTTTGTACAGTGTCCTTGAATCTTCATGCATCAATGGCAGATCTCCTTGTTTCTAATCATGAGGATTCATCAATTCCTCTTGGTTGAAAAATCTTTCAAGTGACTCGACTTCAACACATCTATTTGTACCTATCAATATGCACTGAGGTACTTTAGTACTCATTATCATTAATAGTGAGTTGCTACATATTATTTAACGACATACCTTAATGGTCGATAATACAATGATTTATTTTCATGTTCGACATCAACACATTCATTCACATGATAAGAATTGTACCATGGTTTCATAGAGGTTGAGTCCTATATGGTTTATGATTTCACAACTTGCACCAGTTTCTTTCCTTTTTTTGGTAGCAATATGTTTTAATAATATTTTTCATGAGGACATGAAAACCCTCAGGTGTGGGGGAGGAGGAATCTTCATATCCTTATTCTCATGATCTTCACAGTCCCTCTAGTTCATTTTATTCAGCAGTAAATCTAGTTTATTCTCTCATTCTCCTTTGTTCTCAACAACTCAAATCTTTCAGCAGCTCTCAACATACTTTAGTTTCATCTCTATCTCCATGCACCAGTTCCACACAGTCATCTTTCGACCTACATCAGAATCAAAGTAAAGGTAAACTTGACGTAAAACATGTTGATACTCTTTAACTCATTTAAAGTTTAAGGAAACTTAATGGTTAACCACTACACATTCCCTATCTTTAATAAACCATTAAAACCCCTTCATTTGCAAATCCATCATCCATAATTAAATGCATACTCTGATAAGTCCATAATACTGAAAAACCAATGAATAATAGTATGTATCAACATCCATAGTGTCTTCTTCCTTACATCATTGATCATTCACAAATTTATCATCAAAATGATATAAATGAGAGAATAGAGACATTCATTCCCAAAATGATCAAGCAAAGAACTACAAACAAACATTGGCCTTAAAGAAAATTAGGGTATGAAAACAAAATCTAAGTTCATTTCCATTATCAAACTATTTTATACTATCTACCCATCATTTCCATTTTAATTTCATATCATCCATCATTCCTTCATATTCCATCTTTTGCTCATCCTCAATTTTCTATACTCTATATAAAAAAATGTCAGGGGTGTTGCTCCACAAGAACCAACTCCTATACAAAAATAAAGAAGTATTATGTTTGCATGAGGACATGCAAACTAGCAGACATGGAGGATTGTTGGGCTCCAAATATGTCATATTTTCTGCTATTAAAAGTCTCCATTCATAATCCGTATTCCTTCATTTTTCATATATTCTAGTACCATTATCTCGTCACTTACCGTTAAATACATCTATTCTACCTTGGGGTTAATTATTATGATTTTCTTATGTTTTTAATTATTAAAGATGTTTTATTAAAGTTTTATCAATGAATTTTTAACTACATTTTTTATGACCAAGAGACACATTCTGGAACTAGCATATTTAGCATGCCCCTACACCATCACACTTAGTATTCTTGCATTGGCATACTCAACATCTTTGTACTGCCATCCAATATCAATTATAAATCCTTGCAAATAAAATCATGCATACATGTTTGATGAGTCACGATCCAAGTCAGCACTGAAATATATGTATTATATAAAGCATTTTTTTCAAACTTCGAGTTCCCGCAACACCAGTTCTCGCACCATCAACTCCTGCATCATTCCCATCATTATTCCAAGAGCAAATTTTCAGCTCCATTTACGATCAAATCATGAAGAATATTCCAAAATGATTAAAAACCCACTTCAAGAATGTCATGGTTTAACCAAATTGTGGATCAATTCTCCAAATTCAAAATAGACTGAGAGATAATTGTGGTTGTTTGACACGAATCTTCCCATATGGCATGTCATGACCAGAATTTTGTGAGGTCATTTTTCCAAGTTTAGAATCTTGGTTTGAACGAATATGAGCTTGGTAGGGGTCGGTTGTGATCCTATATTTGTATAAATATGTGGCATTATCATTATTATGGGAATGCTCTGGAATTTATTCTAAAAATTTGTGTATTCATATGATCTTGTGATTGATTCCATCTGATGAAGAAAATATCTGCAATTCAAGTTCAATTCAGTTGTAGCTAATTTTTAGTTCCTGAGTTCTTCTTGTTATTCCTAGGTCTATCAAATTTTTTCCTTAGGCTCACCTTTCTACCTTAGCCAATTTTATTCCCTTTTGTTTTTCTTTTTCTCCTCTGTTTGGGTTGTTTTGATTTCATTTTAAATATATTTTTGCATTAAAAAAATATATTAGTTTAGACTTAAGCTCCTAGTAGATTAATAAGTTATTATTCATACAATAAAATAAATGCAAGTTTAGGGGTGAAATATTTCATATCCTATGTTTTAATGCTACTTGGTAGTGCATTTCATCATCCATGCACATGGGCACTACCATATTTCCAAGTTAGGGTTATGTGCAAGTTTTCAAACCCTATCAAATAATAATGCGGTTGTTCCGTATTTGGGACTTGTTCTAGATAACAAGCCGATAGTTTCCTCTGAGTTACACCTAGAAGAGAAATAGTACTGGTCCATGTTGAAACATCATTTCAAACTCAATTCTCTGTACCCTGTCAATTTGGTATGAAACGGTGATTGATCTCCAAAGGGGATTTTTCATGTTTTCTTCTGAGATTTATGTTTCTAGTGTTCTGTCTACAGCTTCGAATTCAATCATGGATTCATATAAGAAACCATGTTCTAATGTTCATGCACTCAAAATTGAACCCAAAAATATTAAATGGATGAATAAATTTCAATTAGTTATTGTAAAGTTGAAAAAGGCAGGAGGGTACACCTTGTGTGAGAGAATTGGGGATTATAATGTGGAGGTTACAAAGTCTTTTTGTCATAATTTTAAGGACTTAGTGGTAAATGTTGGTGGGTTCAAGTTTCCATTAATAGAGGAATCCATTGCACAAGTTATTGGCATCACTCTTGAGGGTGAGAAATGTTTTAAAAGACAATCAATAGATGAAGCTTATGGACAATTTCTTCTACCTGCACACATAAACTCTAATGGGAGCCAAGGGATTCAATGGACCTGTTTACTTGAAGAATGGCATGATGTTCTATAGATCATCCAAATATATGTTACATGCGAGGGGATATTTTCCACCATTTACCTCTATCATATGTGGTTTCTTCATCACATATTAGGTACCAAAAGGTTAAACCTACCCTATTACTTTTTGAAGAGTTTAAGTAAGATGGACATTAGGGTGTGGATCATCCTAATTATTCTAGTAACAACATTTTTCATCATGGCCTGGTTAAGCTGTTAATAACCAAAGAATTAGAAAAACATGGGAGATCCTGGTATAATTTCTTGTTTTGTTCTGGTTTCAAAGTTGAATTTAAGGAATGTGAAGAAGGTAGAAGAAAGAAAAAACCTACCATGAAAAAGGCCATGAAAATTCCTTCTGATATAGAGGTAGTTAACATGTCAAAATCTCTTTTTGAAAAAGAAAAAGAAGATCACCACAAAGGTAAAACTCCCAAAAAAGAAATGATTGTTCATACACATTCAAATATTGAGCAGGGTAGATTCGAAGATGTAGGAATACAGGATTTGACACATGTAAAAAATATGTGGTCAAGGATAAAGAAATTGGGTAAACTCAGGAATTAATTCCTTCTCATAGTAAATTTCTTATTCCTACAGAATTCTCATCGAAGCCTGTTAAAGTTTATTGAAGACCTAAGAATCGTCCTATAAAAAAATTAAGGTTAAATATGAAGGTTGTGTTGAACCCAAATATCAAAAAGAATCAGGTCATAGAAGTTCAAGAATCATCAGATGATGAGGAAGATGAAAGGGAAAATTGTGTTGAATCAGCACTAAATAAGGTACTAGATAACATTGAGCCAAATTTTAAAAGGGTACCAGATCTTGTTCCAAAAAATTGTCCAAATAATTTTGATGATGAAGAAAACCTACAAGATAATACAACATCAATAATCTTAGATATTAAAGGAAAATATGTTGCTGCATTTGAACCTAGTGAACCTTCAAAAGAACAAGTGAATATGGATAAATATTGTACTTCAAATTAAACTTGTAAGGATTCAGATATCTTTATGAAATAATTTGAAAAAGATAAACAGATAAGGAAATTGAGCAATTTAAGCTTCAGAATGAGCATATAAATAAAATTAATGATAGTTTGTTACAAGCAAACAAGATGTTGAAACAAAATTTGCAAGAGATCAATAAAAACTATTTAGAGCTGGCACAGGTGGCAGAAGAAGTAGTTAAAAGGAGGACGATAGCATAGGAACAGAAGGTTCAGCTTATCAAAGAAAAGAAGGAGATTGAGGAAAGGATAACTCAAGTCCAAAAGGAATACAATTGGTTACAAAAGAAGGCACATACATTAGATGGGTTAGCTGCATTGGCTAAAGCTGCTATGAGACTTTGATCTGATGATTAAGTTTGTGTAGATTAGACACATGTCATAGTTAGTTAATTAGATCTTTAAGTTTGATACTTTTCTATTTTTGGAAGTTCAATCCCCAAAAAAGTGGATCTAGAAACAATATTTTTGGTTTTACCTTTTCCTATATATTGTAAAATGTTGTTTGAACAACGGGAGACACATCAGGTTTGACATATGCATGGAACCTATGTGTAGTTCGACATTTATATGATTGCGTAAGGAATTCTTTTCTGAAATGAATGACTCTATTATCTATGGGAGCTAGGTTTAAAACTATATATTGTTTTAATGTCCTGTGGTTCTGTTTGAATTATTCTTTGCACTTTTTATTTATATGGATGTTTTTTGTATGAATGATTGTGTAGGAAAGTGAAACCGTTGTTTCCTCTTTGTATCATTTATGATTTGAACCTATCTCTTATCCTTTGAACAATTATTCTTTATTTCATATTATGTCCTTATATATACATTATATGATGTCTTTATATCATTTATTCCTCTGTACATTATTTTGTATTTATTGGATTTTTATTTTCATCCGAAAATGAACAAAAAATAACCTTTAAATTATGAGGTGCCTAAACCATACGTCCATGTAGTCTAGCTGGAAGAATTTAGGATAAACATATTTTGGAAAACATACTAGAAAGGAAGCATAGAAGTTATTCCTTTGTTCAACATTCATATATATGGTTTGGAGGGTGAACATAATCACTGAACTATTTCATAGACTACATTTTTCACCTATTTTGTTAAAGGAAAGCAATTGTGGTTCCTAAAATAGCTGGGACTAGGGAAAATCCTTCATCTCCTCTACATCCAGGAGTCATGTTGACACAACCTCATTGACGAGGGTTTGATCTATGTAGACACCCAAAATGCAGCGATCTCCCTAAGCACCAGCCCAGACAAGTTTTACCCCATCCAACAACACCTGCAAAGTAGATGAAGTCTCAGTCGAGATGTTCGAGGGAGAAATGTCAGAACCAAGTTTTCGCAGTATGAAGGAGGAATGTGCATCTAATTTCAACTCAACACAACATTACTTAACATTTCCAATCATTTAGCTTATACATTCACCAATCCATATCATCATTCAGCGGATCAAATAAACATACTTATATCGTAGTAGATATATTGAAGCATAAACAAATGTACTAAGGAAACATCATTCATAATAGAGAAGCATCACATCATTCACATATATTGCATTCAAATCACAGAAAACAGGAAAACAAAAAGATAGAAAAAGACACAATGTTTATGTCCAATCTCTGTCATGTCATATTAACCTTTACAGCAAAACACAGGTTCTCCAAAATAGTTCTTTCGTTCACATACACAGATTCAGAAAATATTAAGAACTTAGACTCCACAAAAGATCTAACACTTGCAATTATAAATCTATTTATAGGCTTGCACCTTTACATTGATGGTTAGCCAAGTCGTCAACAATACTGTAGTTTATCGCGGCTCTGGAAGTGGCGTTGTTCATAAGGCAATGCATAGGGAACTGCGGGACTTTGGAAGTCCCATTCGTAAGGGGTCTCAACAAATTCAAAGACATGTCAAGAGTGGTGGAAGTATATGTCGTAGATGGGTCAATGGTTTCTGTGGTGGAACCATAGTGGTTTTTTCAAGTCTGGAGTTTGACATCGACCGATAACGTCATGAGGTGATGGACACCAGCATCAGCGGGTTGGTCCACAGCAGTGGTCGTGGTATCTTGTGGGGCCAAGGGTTGGGATGCAACCATTCCTTGGTGTGGTAGGGGGTTTTAAAGCACCATAGGTGGAGGACATGGTGGTGTTGGGTTTGGTGGGGACGGAGCAGACACATTGGTATCACGTTTACTATCATTTTGGAGTAATTGTTTGAAACGAATCAAGTGAGAAAAGTGATGAGTGTAATGGTCGTAAGTGTTACATATGGCACATGGATGGTTAGTTCGCAACTGTGGGTTCTTCCCAAGTTGAGCGGGACATTGAGGATTCTATGCAGGAGGGTTAGTGTTGTTATAGTTTGGAGGTTTGGCTTGTTGGCCACCTCCTTGAGGCTGTTTATTGCCCTGATTCCTACCTCTATTGTAATGTCCCTTCCTTTTTTTTTATTGGGGACGGGTTGGTTAAGGAGGTTTTGCTATGCATAGACATGTCCTGTAGGAGCAGGAGGAGTTGGGGCCGGAGCCGGAGTGAGTTGCATAGGTGGTGTGTAATAGACTAGGGTAGTTGGTGGGGCTGTAAATCTAGTCATTTGGCTAGTACACAAGTGTGTGAAACAAGTTGGTCCATGAACATGAGGAATTGGTGCGGAAGGTGCGTAGGAAGGGGTGGTTACAAACTGAGTCATTACGCGTGAATAATCAGGGGAATAACTTGGTTGGGAAATTTACCAAGATGGGGTGGCATCATGGGAGAGGCCAAATAATACTGAGGATGCTGGGTAATAGAGCTGATAACTCCACCAGCAGTAGGAGATGCCCCCGACGTATCCCGACGTGAGGTGTTGGCACAGGGAACATCGGATATAATGGTATACAAGTAACTAGATTGGGCGTATATCAGATCGAACTGCTGAGCCTTAAGGATGGATTCATCTTCAGTTTGTGGGCACTCATATGTGACTTCCTAGGAAATGGGGGGGAGTAAGGTTTTGAGGAACCAATCTAGGAAGATCCTATCATATAATTGGATCTTACATAAGCTATGGTTGTGGTGCCATTCATGGATATGATCCATGATATAGGTAGTTGTGTTCTGTCGACATGATAATAAGATTTTCACTCCCTCATCATAGTGGACGAGTAACTGGAAGTATTGAAGGAACATGGAAGCTAACGAGGAAAATTCAGGGTAGGTTCCATGAGGCATTTCGATATACCACATGGCCACAACACTAGTGAGTGTGCACTGGAACAACCTCAATTGGATGGAATCATCCACTATGTTGTTAGATGAACACCATAGGTGGAATGACAATGTGATTTTGAGGATCCTCTCCCGCCTTACCCTCAAACTTAGGGATGTCTGAGGGAAGCTTGGTAGGAATCGAAGTCCATTGTGGGTGATGATGAATGGGGTCTGTTAGCACCTTGTAATTTTCCTATGGTTGCTATAGGAAGTCACAGGGGTAACCATTTCAAACCAGCTTTAGACTGCCCTCTATCCAAGGCAATCAGAGAGGGATCTCTCTTTTCACGATAACCTTCACATACACATTTATCTTTAAATGACCACGCAAAAGAATATATTTCTGCTAGTAACAGGGTAATTACAAAAATAAAATAGGGTGGAAAGACAAACATAATCAAAACCATTGGGCGATGGAGTCACAGCCTAAAACATTCAAGGGTGTTATAGCATATAATGAAAATGGTTTTCTTTTTAGTGACATGAGGAAAAGTAAGCACATCATTTAGTGAAATATCCTTTAAGCGGTGGTGAGAAGAAATAGAAAATCCTAGCACAGCAAGGGGCACCTATCGACGGGTGAATTCATTGCAGCACCTTTAGTGGAAAAATGACAAAGGGAAACAACTGAAATAGAACACCTATATATGGATGAATTCTATCAAAGCTATTACAGCCACATTACAAACACAATTTTTTATGCATGGAGTGCTTAACAAAGAGTGAATTCCAACATACTAATCTAGAAATGCATTAGCAGAATAACACACATGAAAATGAAATGAACAGAGAAAGCAAACACTAAATACAAGCACTATGATGAATCTCATAAACACAAAGAAATATATTCATTAAATATTCCCAAAAATGTTGCAGAGCTACAAAAAACAATGCTGAGGCCTCAAAATGTAAATCAGTCCAACCTCTATCCTCCTCTGACAAGGCTATATTTATAATGCCATAGCTCCCGAGATGTGTCTTGAAACGGGGCATCAAATTGATTAAAAAAATGGGGAATAATCCTCAATCCATCATGATGAATATAAACAGACTCTAACATGGCATATTTTTTATGATTTACATATATAAATAGGAAAAGGAATAACAAGTGTGCTTGATCAAAATGGAAATGCGGCATCTGGGCTCCGGCTTGCTGGTTGAAAGTGACGTTTTGGGGCACGTCCAACGGGATGGTGTTGAATTAGCTTTGGATTTATCTTCAATAGTAGGGGTGAAGGATATTCTATTCATTTTAAGCACTTTTTATTATACAGTTTCCCCATAACCTTCATTATTTCACCTCTTTCAGGAGTCAGCTCGCTGAAAAATAGGCCTTAAATCCCAACCTGCATATCTCAACTAGTGATAGTTATGTGAAAATGGGGAGAGTTTTTCGTAATTGATCGTGTCCCTGAAAAATCCCATGTATCCATTTGGCCAGATTCCCTTCCAGCTCATCGTAATATTCTTTTGAATTTGATGACTCAGACGGAATTGTGAAATTCTACAAAATTTCCCTCTGAAGATGGATTCAATTCTCCAAAACCATAGTACCTATGTAAAACCTAAGAGAGGTTATTGTATATTAAAATGTTATAAATAAAAACCTCTCTTAGTTTCTCAAAATGCTTCTTATATTGGCATAAACAGGTCACCGATGATAATGACTAAAACATTCATTTCATAGAAAAATGTCTTTGTTATGGCACATAAAATTTCACTGGGCTTTCAAAGCTTAAACCTCCTGCACCTTGCCCATGCAAGATCACTATGGGCCGTTGATTGGGATCAAGCATGATCTGAGTCATTCGATCGTGGATCTTGTTGGGGAAAATATTAAACAAATTATAACAGATATCCAACTATTTAATTGTCAACCCAGAGAGAGTGTAAAATTGTGAGGTACAAACAAAATATATGCAAGGGTAGAGTGTCACTAAACTTAATCTAATATTCTAAGTGACTGAAATAAAAAATGCATGTAACTGAAATTGAATTAAGCTTGATAAAACATGAAATGACATGAAAATGAACCTAATCTAGAAAAGCAAGAAATTACAGGAAATAAATCTAATATAAGAAAGCATAACATTGCATGAAATAAACTAATATAAATCAATCAAAATTAGCTTATGAGCTCACATAAAATCAACACAAGTAATTAATAAAAAAGACATCAAAATATGATGAAATCAAACTATCTATTCTAAAATATGAAATCTCTTACAACATGATCAAATCCATGACTATCTCAAAGGATGAACTAGTTCTCTACTATCAAACCACTAGAGAGGCCTCTAACCAAAATGAGGAAAGAGCCATCCTATTTATACATGAATTCAAGATAACTAATCATAATTACAGATCCATTATTCTCTCAACTTATCCCTCAAAATCTTCAACAAAATCTACAACTCATCCCTTCAAATCCTCAACAAATCTACAACTCATCCCTTCAAATCCTCAACAAATATTGGATGAGACAGTCTCTCCACATTTCCATAATCATCTCCTTTAATTTAGCCCACATCTTGAGGATGAAATTCGAATTTGAGGCTAGGTGGTCACTTTTGAGCCTGTTAAAGTCTTCAAATACACCTGTAAGCATCACCAAACTCACCCAACTTTAAAGTATAATGGAAATATGTTATTTTTCTCAATAGTTAACCACAAATTCACTCAAAATACTCAAAAATAAATGATTTGGAAAATGGTAATATAAACCGATATTTATTATGAAAGTGGTGAATATTAATGGTTTTATAGAAGGATAAGATAGGAATAAGGTGACAAATGGTATAGAAAATATGAATAAAATGTGGTCTTTTTGCAGCTCAACATTCCCCCCAACTTGACTGGTTGCATGTCTTCATGCAACTATGCATTGATTCTCTTTAAAACTTTTGGCCTGGTAGATAGACTTTACATGATGATGGCCTGTAATAGTAAATCATGCCATGATTTGAAATGCATGAATGGCAGCAATTTTCCTTATGGTTGATTCTTGTGTGACAACCATAAGTATAACAAATGTTGGCTCTTGTGTTAACAACATTTGCTCGTTTTATTTTTTATATTTTTTTTCTTCTTGCTGCAATACATAATATTTAAAAGTACACATGCATTAGAAATGATGAACCATCAATGTATATTAGAAAGCATTTTCTACATATTATGAATCATGCCAATATATATAGCAATGTGTTGAGGCCCAAAAATTCGCAGGCAGCAATAGTAAGGGATTCTCCCCAATCAACATTCCCAACTAGCCCGTTGACTGTTTGGTATGGGGAATCCATCCGATTTGCGGTCTGGCTACCATAGGTCAAAGTAACAAAAAACAGAGGCTTTACCAGTTGCATCCTAGTCCACCGTGTATTTTTGTATTTTTTGACTTAATGTATGAAATGCAAGTGCCTAACTAAGTGCAGGGTGATAAGGATGCATGGAGTAGTCACAATGTGATGCGCAGGTTCTTACCTCTCGTCTTAGACTCACTAGCATCTAAATCACATACAACAAGAAAATAAACTAACTACCTAATCTATCCCTAGGGAGCAAGGTTGTCATTCATTGGTGAGAAATATAATTTGTGCATGCATTATGAAAAGCTACAGATAGATGACACTTCTTTCAAGACACATGAACAATTACTGATATTTGGGCAACCAGATAGCCAATCGCTTATGAACAGCTTCTATTACTCACATTGGAAAACATCATAAAATATATTGAAGAACATTCACCAAGAACATATGTTCAAGAAATTAGAACAATCTCACAGTTAATGAGACACATCTGAAAATGAAATGGTTCCCCTTCAACATTGCTCATTTAATTACATTTGATGCATTCCATATCGCACTTTCTCCAATAGGAAAAATTGCAATCTCTAATTGTCAAACGAAATAGTTCCTCTTACAAGCAAATCGTTTACAAGTTTTTCCAGGGAAAAAATCCCTTTCTAAATTCTAACTTTCAAGTATTTAAACTACAGCCACAGACCGTTTGGGTTGCCCCCCAAACAAATGACCTTTCAGCTCAACAACGCTTCATATTCCTTTATCTTTTCTACGCATGCCCATGATTGGCTAATTAACTGCCGGAACTTTCAGAACTACTCCTTTGTCACCATTCATTTTGTCTTTTCTTTGGTTTGTCCATCTTACGATCCTACTGGTTTCGGCTCTACCTTCACCAAACGGTCTGCCTCCCTTGACCAATCTCCGAAAAATACCTGCAATCAAATGACAAGCATCATTTGTGGGAAATGCATTAAACCACAGTAGCAAACCAAACTGACTAAACGGCTAATCCACAGGAAATGGTCAGGCGCACCACCTTCATTTTACAAAAGCCGACTATACTACCTTGCTCTTCTATAGGATTGTGATAACAAAACCAACAGCGGAAATCGGGAGGAAACCAACAGCGAAAATCGGGAGGAAACCAACATCGGAAGCCAAAAGGCTTTCCCGGCCGCAACGACAGAAGAGTCAATGCTACTAGCATGCGATGGGAGGGCGGGAAAAACTTTAAATCAGAAATCAGATGATTTTCCCTTTCAGAAGCTCAATGACTTTGAGAGCTGCAACAGCGGAAGGGAAAGCTAAAGACATGCACGACCTGTGAGCAGGAAAAACTTTAAATCGGAAGTCGAAGCACTTTGCGCTTCGGAGGCTTAACCACTTTGGGAGCCGCAATGGTGGAAAAGAAATGACTACAGGCAAAAGATTAAAAGAACAATACACATCGGCAGTCAGAGCAATTCGGCCTTCGGATGAAGAATCGATTTAGGAGTCACAACGGCGGAAAATAAAATTGGCGCATCGGGCAGCGGACTGCTTTAGGCTTCAGAAGCTTAGTTGCTTCGGAGCCGCAATGGCAGAAGCTAAAGAAGACTACAGCCCCTGATCAAAAATGAAAAAATGCTAAGTGCTTAAGACTCTGAATTCCATCAATGGAAAAGACTGCTTCTGAAATGGTGGCCCTTTGACAAGCAAATCAAATTTAAAATCTGCAATCCAATACAACTCAGAAACACAGGAAACCATTCGAGAACCAGGACGAGTGTTATTAGCCTTCCATAATCATTCAAATCAAAATGTGACCAACAACAGATCACGGAGCACACGATTAATGACAAATGCTAAATCAAAAGGAGGGGCCCAAAATTTTAAGAAATTTAGGGAGAACGGTTGTGGCGGCAACAAATGGCGATTACCTGGTGAACCTAGAACTCTAGGTGATCATTCTTTGAGTGGCATACTGTTCAACAACAAATGCATCTGTTAAATTCTTCCAGCTATCTAGATTTCTCGAATGCCGAAAGTGTTTACCTTCAATCATTGATAATAGTCCGATTTGGGAGAGTGGAAACAAAGATTTTCAAGTCTAGATAACTCTGCTAAGGCCAGAAGATGAGTTTCATTATTACTTTTGCTTTCAGGTAGATGATAGCTTGGACACCACAGGATTGTAGCGTATGGTAAACAGAAATGCCCATTTGTTCCTCATTCCCATGCCATTTTAGCACCTTTTGTGCCTTTGGACTTTTGTCTCCTGTCATATGAGTCCTCCTGAATGCCTTTCTTACTGGATTTTAATTCAGGATCCTCTATCCCATAGTGTCCTTTTGTGTGAGTGGCATACTTTATGTTTCATCTCATGGATGGAGAGGATATTTCGGCAATTTAGTACTTATGATTCAACATTTGCTTTAATGTATGATGCTTTCAGAGGAGTTTTTTTTACTCTTATTTGCCTTTTGGCATTCGTTTCTTGGCACGGGATCATTTATATTTAACATACTGTTCACCTTGCTTCTTTCCATGGGTTCTCTGCTATTGCACCTTAGAACATTTTAAGTGTGAAGTGGGTGGAGCCTCAACATAGTATTACGGACTCTTTGAATCCAGTTTATTTCACAGGGGTTAAGCAGGACTTCAATGCACACGGAGCTATTCGAGAAAACTGCTAAACTAGAAGAAGTTCTTTCAGATAAACAGCAACACACAGCCTGATACCCAAAATTTTGGATGTTCCCCATGCAACCGCAGGTTTGTTCCCCTTATTGAAATCAATAAAACTTGAACTAAAACAAACTGAAAAAACATGACTCAAAAGACAGCCGAACAGCTTATTTATATACAAGACAGAAGAACTCAAAGAAAATCGGGAAAAATAAGGCTTGAGAACCAAACCATTTACTGGTAAGTTCTCTTCCCACCCCTGTAGATCTTGCAACTTATAAGTAGAAGGGACAAGTTTTGCTGTGACTTGAAAAGGGCCTACCCACAACTGCTGGAATTTAGTGTGCTTTCCTTTCTCATCATGGGGGTGATCCCATTTGAGGACTAAGTCTCTGACTTCAAAGTCTTTTGTTCCAGCTTTATGCTTGTTGAACCATCTCTTAACTAACTCCTGCTATTGCTTAAAGCGTTCTCTGGCTTTAGATATAGCCTCTTCTGCTTTCAGGAGATTATATATTCTTATTTGCAAAACTTCATCATCCGACCCCCTAGACTCTTGAGCTAGTATGGAATATGGTAGCATGATATTGGGAGGAAGGATGGATTCTTTACTATAGACAAGGGTATATGGAGACACTCCAATCACAGACTTGGGGGTGACTCTATCGGCCCAAAGGGCATTTGGTAATGTTGAGTGCCAACTCCTCTGATTTTCTACTACAGTCTTCTTTAAAATTCTAATCATATTTTTGTTGGAGGATTCATCCAGGCCATTTCCTTGTGGATAGTAATTAGCAAAATAATGCAATTTTATTCCTTTATCATGAGCAAAAGAAGTCAATTTAATTGATGAAAAGTACTTAGCATTATAAAAAACTAACGAAACTGGAACTCCAAACCTGGTTGTGATGTGGTCTTGTAGGAAGCTGATGACCTCGTCTTCATTTATCTTGCGTAGTGGGATGGCTTCGACCCAGCGAGTGAAATAATCAGTAGCGGTCAGAATGTACTTGTGTTGCAAAGAGGAGTTCAGTTTTATTTCTCCAATAATATCCAGTCCCCATTGCTCGAATGGTTCCGTGATCATCACAGGCTTTAGGGGTGCTGCTGCTTTAGGCTGTCTCCCACTACACCTTTAGCAAATATCACACTTCTTGACATGTGCATGTGCGTCTCTAAAGAGCGTAGGCCAGTAGTAACCTACCTCGAGGATTTTGTGGGCTGTGGTATCCCCTGAATAATGTCCTCCAGCAGGACCGTCATGCAATTCTTCCATCACTTTCTTCGCATCTTCCTTTTCTAAACATCTGAGAAGAACCTCGTCATAATTCTTTCTGAATAATACCCCTTCAACAAGTTGATATGTGGTTGATTTAAGACACAGCGCTCTCCTTTGCTTGGAATTCCAATGTTCTGGCAATAGTCCTACCTGCAGGTAATGCACAAGGTCTCTATACCAAGACTCGGGAGCTGTAAACAAAGGGCATACCTCCATTACATGTAATTCAGCTTCATCTTCCCTGGCGTGTTCTTCATTTTTTCCATTTTCAGTCATTTGTTTGCACAACCCTTGTCCTTTAACTATCAATGCTGGCTTGAATTCAAGGTCGTACTCTTGACGAGCTGTTACCTAGTTGCCTCTTCTTTCTCCTAATTCCTTCTGTATAAGAAGAGACCTCACAGCTGGGTAGGGGATGATTACCTTGGTTCTATTTTTTAAAATATAAGGCCTGAATTGCTTTACTGCTTTGAATATAGCGTAAGCTTGTTTATCAATAGCTGGGTAATTCAATTCGGCCCTCTGTAGACCAGTACTCATAAAGGATATTAGGAATTCATCCCCCCCATATTCCTTTTGGGTGAGCACAGATGCTAGTGAATCGTCGGATGCGAAGGTGTACAAGATAAAATCTTTGTCAAAATTTGTGCTTTTTAGGGAGGGTGTGTGTGCAACAGCAGTTTTGATTTTGCTGAATGCGCTCTTCTCAATTTCAGTCCACTTGAATAGTGCATTTTGTTTTACCATCTGCTGCAACGACTTGACAATCTGAGCAAAATCAGGCACAAACCTTCGCACTAAATTTATCATTCCCATAAATGATTGCATCCCCTTTTTATTATGGGGCAAGGGGATTTGTTCAATAGCCTTGATTCTTTCTGGATCTATAGATATTCCTTTCTTCGAAACTATGTGACCCAGCAACTTGCCCTCCGTGACAACGAACACGCACTTCTTAGGATTGAGTGAGATGCTGTATTTCCAACAGCGTTCAAAAATTTGCCTTAAGTGAAATGTGTGCTCTTCTCTTCTCTTTGAGAATATTGTAATATCGTCAAGGTATACTACAGCACTTCGTCCAATCAATCCACGGAAAGCTATGTCCATAGCTCTCTGAAAGGTTTCTCCAGCATTTATAAGTCCAAGGGGCATTCTTCTGTAGGTGAAGGTTCCCCATTTGGTCCTGAACATTGTTTTTAATCTGTCTTCTTCGGCTACTAACACTTTATTGTAGCCATAGAAATCGTCTAATAATGAAAACAGTTCAGAACCTGAGACCATTTGCAGCAATTGCTCCATGGGTGGTACAGGGTAGTTATCTTTATCAGAAGCGCGGTTTAGATTTCTGAAATCCATGCAAAGTCTGATTTCTCCAGACTTTTTCCTTACTGGTACCAGATTTGATACCCACTCAGAGTGTCTGACTTTAAAAATGATTCTAGCATCCAATCATTTCTTCACTTCACTCTGAATCAGCGGTTCCAATTTTGGATGCATTTTTCTTAACGGTTGCTGATAGGGCTTGACGCCTGCTTTAATGGGGACAACATGCTTGATGATGTTGGTGTCGTATGTTTTCAAATCTTCGTATGTCCATGCAAAAACATCTTTATATTGTTTAAATAGACTGATGAGTTTGTCTCTTTCTGCTGGTGAACAACACTTGCCGAGATTCACAAATTTGGGATTCGTTTCAGTCCCTAAATTTATCAGCTCGAACTGTAGAGATGAGCTGTGGGTATTCACGTTGGCTGGTCTTCTAAACTTTTCATTTAAATCGAACATTTTTTCTAACATTCTGACACCTTTAGGAATGAAATTGTCATATTTCATCTCGGCCTGATGCTCTTCATCATCTATGATCGCTACTTTAAACACCTCGTCATTTGTCAAACATTCTATGATTTGCTGATCACCATCGAACACTCACAATTTGGTGATCATATCCGGTACTGAGGGCCTGAAAAGCAATTCGATAGAAATCGATTATTAGTGGGTGCGAGTCTAGCAGCTGATGTGGCCAACATATCAGCAGCTACGTTTTTAATTCTTGGAATTGAAATAATGTTGAATGCATTAAAACATTTAAGCAAATCCCATACCTCATTCTGGTAAGCCTTTAAGTGAGGAGAAACACAATGTATCTGATTCCGAATTTGTTTCACAATAATTTCAGAATCCCCAAAAACTTTTAGATTACTTACCTTTAATTCAATTGCCTTCTTTAGTCCCTGCACCAGTGCTTCGTACTCAGTTGTATTATTAGTACACTCAAACTCTAATCTACATGAAAGGAAATTTTTATTCTTCTGTGGGTCGATCAGGACACAGCCAGCCCTAGACCCTTCTAATGTCCTAGAGCCATCAAAAAACAAAATCCAAAAATCACTAACTACTGAAGGTGAATCCGCTCCTACTGCTAGGCTTACTATAATACAGTCAATCTCATCATCCTATGAGAATCGAAGGAGATCAAGCTGGGTGTCAGATGTGTTGCTGGCTTCTTCCGCTTGATAATTCCCTGGTTCCAAGTCAATAAAATAGTTTCCCAGTACATAATCCACTGTTACATTCTTCTCCTCCAACTGAGTAACATTGTACTTCATGTGAGGCTCTCTTAGAATCTTAATCTGGTTTGGACTCCCTTTGTATGGCAACCAAAGATGGGACCAATCTGAGGTGAAATATCCATTTAATTTGGCCGACCAATCTCTGCTCAGGACAAGACTGTAAGCATCTGGTATATCATCCACCACGATGTTAATAACTTGGAAAACTTTGTCATTAGATGCCAGACGGACTAGGACATCTTCCAGCTCACCAATCACCTTTACATCCGTTCTATCCAATTGAACCACCCTCCACGTGGATGGCTTAGGCTGCCCATTGATATTTTTACAGACTGATATGGGCATAACATTTACCGACGCCCCTGATTCTACCAAGAAATTATGTACATTATGATTGAAAATTTCAAACATGAGGAGGAAAGGTGGATGTTTGATTTTAGACTTACCTCCAACGCTGGTTTCTCCAATTTCTTCTTCTTCCTGAGGTTGATTGTTGAAGGGCAACTTCTCATTCGATGCTTCAAGTGCTTTCAACAGTCTTTCCTTTTGCTGCGGCACTTTACACATTTCGAATAGTGGCATATTTGCTTTTACCTTTTTTAAATCCTCCACTATGTCATAATCCATCGGCTGCTCAATGTGGTGAGGTTCATCAGCATTCATCTTTCCTTCATTTGTCCTAGCGAACATATCATTCTGCTTCGGATCTTGGCTGGTAATAGTGAATTATGGAGTTTTATCAGCTAAGGATTTATTTTGAAATTTCTTCTAAACATTTCTCTGTAGCCTCTTAATCTTTGGGAGTATAAAACTGTCTTCCTTAACCGTCCCTTGGCTCCTTGTGGCTACCTTGGTTTCCATAACGCCCTTGTATCCCTGAGTCTTTTCCTCTTCAGCATCAAATAATGAGATAGAATTCCATAAAGCCATGGTTTCTTCTTCCTGTTCTTTCATAGAAGTAGAAGAAGAACTCTCTTTTCTTTCTTCATCTCTTTCTTCTGTTAATCTAGAATCCAACATCTGATTCATGACCAATGTCATTGAATTTATCCATTGCGGACAATTCTTTTTAGAGTGGGGTTGTTGGTGGAAAGTGCAAAAATTTTCCATCCCTATCTCTGTTAAATTCATGGATGCTGTATTGTGTGGATGAGGTTGAGACTGATTGTTGTCCTCTCTTTTCTTATAATATGGTTTATAAAACTTTGGTGCTTCCTTATCTTTCTCCAAGTCTATGATTTTGTTGGAAAGCTTCTACATCATTTTGGCCATATTTTCCAAATCTGGTGATTTTTCTTCCTTAGGTTTAGTAAACAATAAGGATTTTCTGCCTGCACCTTTTTCTCCTGACTGCTCTGGATAGTCTTCAATACTCCCTCTTTCAACTTCCACTACTTCAGCCTCTTCATAGGTTTTCGTCAAAGTAGGCTTGGCCCTGCCTTTGGCAAACATGGCCAGATCAGGGCCTAAAGCTGAAGTATAATATTCAATCAGAACTTTGTTTGAAGGTCTATCTGTTTTAGAGAAATTCTTGAGATAGGCTGCAAACCTTTGTGTGAAACTGTGCACCTTTTCCTTTCTTTCTTTCTTAAAGGTGCATAGCCCTTTCATGAGGGCTGCATGAGTTTTCTGAGTTGCATACTTACTTCTGAAAATTCTTTTGAAGGTATCCCAATCAGGGATAGAGTTAGCAGGAAACCCAAAGTACCATGACGCTGCAGCTCCTTTAAGGGTATGCGGAAACAGTCTGCATACCACATCTTCATATTCCCCAGCCCTTAATCCTTCAATTTCCAAGTAAAAACTTTGTAGGTGATCATCTACTAGTATTTTCTCATTGGGGTCAAACTTGGGAAACATCTTGTCAAAGGCTTGAGGTAGGTCGTGTAATGGAGGTGTAAGATTCAATGGTGATCTGGCTCTCCATGCAGGTGGTGGATTTGGTGGGTTAGGTGGTTGGTTTGTGTTTACGCCAGCCATGATTCTGGGTGGAGAATGGGGAGGAAAACCAACTGGAGTATGAGCAGGAGAACTGTGAGGGGTTTCTGGGCCTTCTTGATTCAAAGGTAGCACCACTTCCTGTAAGGCAATTTCTACAAGTTCTTCCCAGTCTCCAACCAACACTGAGTCTTCCGCTACAGGACGATCTTTCCTTTTATACTCTCTTCTGGGAAATTCAGGGATGATTGGCAATCCTCCAATATTCTTTACATATGCCTTGGTGTGTCTTCTCAGATCATTAAAAATTTCATTGCCAACAGAATATAGATGTTCTCTTTCTTCTGGAATTAGATTATGAAACCCATGGCTTTCAGAACTGTTACCCGTGGAATATTCTCGGGAAAACAGGTTTCCTCGGCCAGCCATACATTGGCGTCCTTCCTTCTAGCGCCAAAACTATTGAGGCCCAGAAATTCGTAGGCAGCAATAGTAAGGGATTCTCCCCAATCAATGTTCCCAACTAGCCCATTGACTGTTTGGTATGGGGAATCCGTCCAGTTTGCGGTCCGGCTACCGTAGGTCAAAGTAACAAAAAACAGAGGCTTTACCGGTTGCGGCCCGGTCCACCGTGTATTTTTGTATTTTTTGACTTAATGTATGAAATGCAAGTGCCTAACTAAGTGCAGGGTGATAAGGATGCAGGGAGCAATCACAATGTGATGTGCAGGTTCTTACCTCTCGTCTTAGACTCACTAGCATCTAAATCACATACAACAAGAAAATAAACTAACTACCTAATCTATCCCTAGGGAGAAAGGTTGTCATTCATTGATGAGAAATATAATTTGTGCATGCATTATGAAAAGATACAGATAGCTGACACTTCTTTCAAGACACATGAACAATTACTGATATTTGGGCAACCAGATAGCCAATCGCTTATGAACAACTTCTATTACTCACATTGGAAAACATCATAAAATATACTAAAGAACATTCACCAAGAACATAGGTTCAAGAAATTAGAACAATCTCACAGTTAATGAGACACAGTTGAAAATGAAATAGTTCCCCTTCAACATTGTTCATTTAATTACATTTGATGCATTCCATATCGCACTTTCTCCAACAGGAAAAATTGCAGTCTTTGATTGTAAAATGAAATAGTTCCTCTTACAAGCAAATCATTTACAAGTTTTTCCAGGGAAAAAATCCCTTTCTAAATTCTAACTTTCAAGTATTTAAACTACAGCCGCAGACCATTTGGGTTGCCCCCCAAACGAATGACCTTTCAGCTCCCCAACGCTTCCTATTCCTTTATCTTTTCTACACATGCCCATGATTGGATAATTAACTACCGGACCTTTTAGAACTGCTCCTTTGTCACCATTCATTTTGTCTTTTATTTGGTTTGTCCATCTTATGATCCTGTTGGTTTCGGCTCTACCTTCACCAAACGGTCTGCCTCCCTTGACCAATATCCAGAAAATACCTGCAATCAAACAACAAGCATCATTTGTGGGAAACACATTAAACCACAGCAGCAAACCAAACTGACTGAACGGCTAATCCACAGGAAATGGTCAGGTGCAGCACCTTCATTTTACAAAAACCGACTATACTACCTTGCTCTTCTATAGGCTTGTGATAACAAAACCAACATGGAAATCGGGAGGAAACCAACATCAAAAGCCAAAAGGATTTCCCGGCCACAACGACGGAAGATTCAACGCTACCGGCATGCGACGGGAGGGCAGGAAAAACTTTAAATTGGAAATCGAATGGTTTTCCCTTTCGAAAGCTCAATGACTTTGAGAGCTGCAATGGCGGAAGGGAAAGCTAAAGACACGCGTGGCCTGTGAGAGGGAAAAACTTTAAATTGGAAGTCGGAGCACTTTGCGCTTTAGAGGCTTAACCACTTTGGGAGCCACAACGGCGAAAAAGAAATGACTATGGGAAAGTGATTAAAAGAACAATACACATCGGCAGTTAGAGCAATTTGGCCTTCGGATGAAGAATCAATTTAGGAGCCACAACGACGGAAAATAAAATGGGCACATCAGGCAGCGGACTGCTTTAGGCTTCGGAAGCTTAGTTGCTTTGGAGTGGCAACGGCAGAAGCTAAAGAAGACTACAGCCCCCGATCAAAAATGAAAAATCGCTAAGTGCTTAAGACTCTTAATTCCATCAATGGAAAAGACTGCTTCTGAAACGGTGGCCCTTTGACAAGCAAATCAAGCTTAAAATCTGCGATCCAATACAACTCAGAAACACAGGCACTACTACATTTTGACCAAAAATCCGACGACCATCATGTCGGATTTTTGACACTTTCCTGTCGCATGTACGACACTTTGATTTTTTTTAAGCATCGGAAACTTGTCATCGGTTATCCGACACCTAGGTAACTGTCGATTAAGCGACACTTAAGTAACCGTCGGTTAAATTTAAAGCGTCGGTTAAGCGACAGAATATCTTCGACGGTAGTGAAATTTGTTTGAGAAAATAATCTTCATGCCATCGGTTAAGCGACAGAAAGGTCGTCGGTTAAGCGACGGAGGTAAGGACTAAGCGTCGGTGAAGCAACATTAAAAACTGTCGGTTAAGCGACAGAAATAACCAATAAGCATCGGTGAAGCGACATAAATACCTGTCGGTTAAGCGATGAGAATGTCCATTAAGCGTCGGTGAAGCGACACCTACAGGCGTCGCTTAAGCGACGGTTTTGAATTTTTTTTTTTTTAAATAATCCCTGAAAGGAAAGGAATCGAGTATGTTGAGGAATAGCAGTAGTGTATATGAGACTCATCAGTACAGCTTTCATTAAGATCTTGTTCAGTGTGGCTACATGTAACTTAAACCTGTTCATATGTATAATGACATCAATCTGGTTTTCATGGAAAGAAAAGAATGTACATGCCTTACACACGAATATTTCACCATTTCTGGAAGAAATTTTCCACGGGCATTGGTTTACTTGTTACTGCAACAATTTTTAACACATGTTTACTTGATATCAATTCCTGTAATGAGATATTTTTCTCATTCTAAGAGAAAATGTAAGCTGTTGCACACCAATTGTTTACCATTTCTGGAAGAAATTGACCATGGGCATTCGTTTACCTATTGGTGCAACAAGTTTAAACACATGTTTACTTGCTATCAGTTCCTGTTATGAGATATCCTTCTCATTCTAGGAGAAAATGTATACTGTCTTTATTTTTCACAATATATTTTCCTTTTGAACTTCTGTATCTACACGAGTCTTAAACATTTTTGAATAGAAGCATGCTTTTGATATCTGACAGTACTTCCCTAGACTGTACACCCTCCATATGATGACTGTAAAATAAAAAATTTGAAATACCTTTTTTTTTAGCTTCTCAGACAGAGGAGCAATGTGCATTCTACACATTCCAGTATGGATGAAATTAATGCCCATACACTACCATGGGAAAAAATGACTTTTCATATTCAATATTAATAAATAAAATAACCAGCATAAAAAATAAAGATCCATTTTAAGCCTGAATAATTGAAGGGCCAACAAATTTGTAAAAAATGACTTTTCATATTTAATATTAATAAATAAAATAACCAGCATAAAAAATAAAGATCCATTTTAACCCTCTGAATCATTGAAGGGCCAATAGATTTGTAAAAAATGACTTTTCATATTCAATATTAATAAATAAAAAGCAGCATAAAAAATAAAGATCCATTTTAACCCTGAATCATTGAAGGGCCAACAGATTTGTAGATAGATTTTTTTTATGGTAAAATGGATAAGCACTGATGCTTATATAAGGATAAGCACTGATGCTTATATATAAGCATAATAGTAAGGGTTTTTTCCATAGACCCAGATTCTATTCCGCTAAGATGATCATTAATAATGTAGGTCATAAATTCTGATTCTCAGTGGCCAGTTGATTGCTGTATGTGCACATTCCACTGGTTGAAAGAAGTTGTTATAGGCAAAGGTGTAAGGATTCCACAGTTTCCATGTTATAGGCATTGAATGTTCCAGTTTTGAGAATGAGAAGTCAGTGTCTAACTGATGATCCCATTGGCCATAGTTGATTCTTCAAATGTTTACAAAACTCACCAAGTTTGTCTCAGACTCATGATTTAAAAATCCTTCACATAAAACAAGCCAAGATCACTCAGTGACAAGTCAAGCTCACTCCCCATAAATCTGGCTCATCAATTTCCAGCTCCACTCGCAAGTACTCATGGGTCAAACTGTTTTTTATGGGAGAAAACATGTATTGATGTCTACAGTGGCAGAACTCATACAGCCATGTTTACAAAAGCCCAAATTTACAATCATAAACTCATCATAAATATATTCAATACTCTAAGAGCCTTCAATCCACAAAACATAGAAAACTAGCTAATACTAAGTTAATATAATCCTGATCCATACATACCCTCAAAACTATAAACTAGACAAAACATCACAAGATAATTTTGGAACAAAGATTTCCCAACAACTCTCATTTGACAGTCAGATGAGAATCTTGCTTAGTGAATCATTGGCAACCGAACATGTCATCCACCAAGAGCTCTACTTCAACGATAGTTGCCTGCTGACAGCTGGGCAAATTGTCCATAATAAGTTCTAGATTGATAAGAACTTTCATTTTGAATTCTCCATCATTTTACCATGAATCAATGATGCTCTCAATTCCAATGTCAACCCCAATTGGTACAAGGCACTGCACATTTCCTACTTAAACCAATTCTCAGCCTCATCTCTCTCTCCAATGTGGGTCCTAATTTGTTTGATGGTTTCAGGTATACACTCATCTGATAATATTTTTTTAAAGCACCTAATCAAGGCCATGGGTATCAATTCAAATCCACCCTATTGATCAATGAATCCATTGAGTGAGGTTCAAGCAAAAACTACTGTCTGCTGTACAATGGACCACCTTAACTGCTTGAAGACTCATCCAAGGCTGGCCTCAACATTGAGATTGATGCTCTAAAGAATAATGATGGACATACAGCAGGTTACCACAGAATGGGGAGAAAACACATGACAGAGAAGGATAGGAGGGACAAGGCAGAGCCAAACAAGGGCAATGGGGAAATAAACATAAGACAGTGAAAAGAAATATAAAATAAGTCAGGTGAATGGTGGGAACCAATGAAAGGCTCTGTTAGCCTATAGACAATCCGCAACTTGATTGGAATTCTTTCTCAAACATAAAATTTACACTCCCAAACATTTGTTAAAACTAGATCCAACCACAACATACAGCTAAGTTTTTACAAGTTATCCACGGCCTGAAATCACCATCAAAAATAATTTCTTAATGCCTTGGTTGAGAGACTCCCTCATCCCTATGCTAAGAGCTAGAAGTTTAGCCCAAATGTTAGTCTTAGGTTCTCGGAATGCATAGAAGATTCATTTATGCAAGGTTCATGGTATCTGTATATCCGAATTAGTCCACTAGGCTACAGTGGCCATTAGAGGCACCACCACAAAGTGAATTTGGCCATTGGCAGTGGATACCATGGTAGTTTTTGGATCACTATTGACTCCTCAAAGTTCTGTCCTGTTAGCAGTAGTAGGTAAAATAAGACATCAAGATTATCCCTGAAGAACAAGAAAGAGAGAAAACTCCCAAAATATATAACCATCGTGACTTGCTCTGTTTATTCTCAAATTTACAAAGCAAAATATAAAATAAGATTGACACACTATGAAGCTAATAGATCACTCTATCAGATATTGATGTTAAGGAAGCTGGTGCTTTGCCATGGAGTCTTGAATTGGGCAGAGACAAGTTGCTTGAAATTGAATACTTCATAAATTCAGAAATGTGGGAAACAGGTTAGCAAGGATCTAGCAGAGGGAGTACAGGCCTGATTTCTCCACAATGTCTACAATGATTCTTCACTAGGACCTGGTGAATATAATGCCATAGAGGATGGCTAACCATTTGATAGTCCTTACCTCAAGTTGTCTCAGTTTATTCTAGTTAGGTGAAGCCACTACTAGCCACTATAGGATTCAGATAAAGAATACATCAAAACCATCCAAGAGGAAATTGCCAAAGTGATCTAGTTGCAAGAAGAGCTTGATCTTGATGTCCTTGTACATGGAGAGCCTGAGGTAAGTAATCCATAGTTGATATCTATGCAAGATATTTCCATGTCATGAAAGAAGTCTAATGAGTTGTCTATCACATGTTGCAGAGAAATGACATGGTGGAATACTTTGGAGAGCAGCTTCAGGGATTTGCATTCACAGTCAATAGCCCCAACCCTATCACTGTATTTTGGTCAAAGCATTCCCAGAGCTTGAATTCTCATCCCATGAAAGGAATGCTTACTGGACCTATCACAATTTTGAATTGGTCCTTTGTAAGAAATGATCAGCCCAGGTAATGACAATAATTTTTAATAACAGTGGCTAGTTGGGCTGAAATCGTCTACATATTTTTCCCATTATTTTTCTGCTTTCTTTGTATAACTGAAACCACTAAGAAACTATATTTTAGGTCTGAACAATGCATGCAAATTGCTTTGGCAATCAAGGAAGAGGTGGAAGACCTTGAGGCAGCTGGTATTCAAGTAAGTCTTCACAATTGGTTGTGTTTAATTCAATATCTTATATTACTTTTTTACTTTCTTTTCATATCCATTTATCTCATCTTTTTATGAAGTTGTTCTATCCTTGATTCCAGATCATCTAAATTGATGAACCAGCACTTAGGTAAGGGTTGCTTTTACGCAAGACAGAACATGCACACTACCTGGATTGGGCAGTTCACACTTTCCGAATTACCAACTTTGGAGGCATAATTCAACATGTTGGCATCCTTCATATGGGTCTTTGATGGTTCAACTTTCATATAATGAGGGCATGTGGCAT